>VUQS01066585.1:0-17228 GCA_015108495.1 Heterochromis multidens | reverse complement strand
TGTGGAAAGCTCTGTATGTGCATATTTGAAAGTGTTGACATTAAAACGCTGGTCGCAGCCAAACACTGTCTCTCTGTGTCCTGTGGGGTCCTTCAATCTGACACGGAAGTGTCACAAGCCTGTTGGTGTATTTGCATGTCTTACTGGCAGGCCGATATGAAAAGTTGTGGGCATCCTGCGGAGAATGGCTGGATCCACGTCTTGCGGCCTGTTCGTGGCTCCCATCACCATAATCTGAATTATGAGAATCAAAGTGTTAACACATTATTCTAAAATTAACTACCTGCTGCATTACAAATGTGTTTAATCTGCCAGATACATTACAGCATAAGAAAGCATTCTGGTTGTGTTACCTGGGTGGTTGAGGAGGTGTCCAGGCCATCCCACAGGCTCATGAACTGAGCTTTCATCATAGCTGTGGCCTCATGGTCCATGCTGGAGCGATTCCTTAGAAATGATTCTAACACGTAGCAAGAAGACAATATTTACATAAAACTAATCTAGCTAATTTGGCCAGCTCACTAACACAGCCAGCAGTTGGAACTGCAGCAGAGGCTATGACACAGCATGTTGAGCCAATGAGTGCCTAGGACTGGGCCAACCTACTACAGTTTGCATCTATATTCAACTCATAGGATTTAAAGTCAAGATTAACAGAAAGACATGATACATTTTAGATTCTGTGTGAATTACAGCTATTGAGGCTACTGCAATGTCACTCACAAGGTCAATAAATCCACTTAGAAACCATAGAAAGAATATAATGTGTATTAAACAATATCTTTCATGTCTGAACAAATGAAAATTAAGATAGGTCACATCTAACAGTGTAATAAACTAACATTCTACATTTTTGACATGTGTCTTGGAGGTGAAGCTTACCAATCTCATCAATGAAGATAATACAAGGCTGAATTTTGACAGCTAATGAGAAGACCGCGGCAGTCAGCTTCTGTGATTCGCCGTACCACATGTCAGTCAGCGTGGAGGCCTGAAGGTTGATAAACCTGCATCCCGATGCTCTGGCTGTTGCCTTGGCAATCATGGTCTTACCGCAACCCGGTGGACCAAACAATAAAACACCTGTTATGACAAAACAAAATAATTTAGAATTCACTGGTTCTTATAACGTCTTGCAATGTCTGAACAAAAATAAAACACAGATCTTTACTCTCACTTCTGCAGTTTACAGACTTTGTAATTTTAACTTGACTCATTTTAACCTTCACTGGCAACTGCGCTGAGATGTTTTTCTCCTAATTTGGGCGTTTGCAACACGTGTAGCAAATTTGGCCAGGCTTAATAGATCTCTTCCCAGAGGCATGTTTTTTTAAAAGCTATGTGATACAAGCAACCCCTGAAGTCTAGAGATTGAACTCGATTCCCAAAAGCAGCTAATTTTAGAGGTTGACTCATCCTGAAGCTATGTGTAAAGCTTTGTGCCAAACAATAAAGACTCTCCACAGAAAGTAAAGCATTCCTCTGAGTGATCCTTCACTGTCATGCTGCCAAGTGGATAAATCTTGTCAAATGCTTTTTTGGCACATTAAGATAGAGGCATTATGCACTGGGTAGATTTTAACAATAATTAGGCAGAGAATGGTAAAAAGACAAATTGATAACAATAATAACTACAATTTTTAAAAGGTGATTTCATGCTGGCTAGTTTTTGATGCCAAAAGAGTAGTGTTCATGATGAAAAAAAGGACATTCAAGGTCTAAGTTAAAGGGCATTTGGAGGTTTTTCACAAGTTCACGATCCCAAACATGAACAGATCTTCATTGGGCAAATTGACTAATGAAACAAGTTTTATTGAACTTTAACACATATTTCACTAGAAATCAAACTGAATACTAAAACAAAGTAAAATAAGGAAACCACAAAGCTAACACTGTTTCTATAAAGTTATACTGCATTTAGGTTTTCTGAATGTCTTTTGTCAAACAAAAAAAAAAACCCCAAAACAAATCCTATTCACCTAATGGCTCAGTCACATTAGAGTAAAAATAGGATGGCAACCTCCTTGCAACTAGGAAAAATTGGTTGTAGCTCACTGACTACATTCAATTTTTTTCGCATTCGGCAACCCATTGCAAGTACTTGCAGTAACCACTTTTGATTGCAAGGTGACTGCACAGGTCACCTGGTGGGAGGCAACGTGTCGCCAAATAATCGCAGTCCGACTTGGATTAACTGCACTCTCAGATTATCAAAAGTTTGCAAATAACTGCTGTCTCATTAAGGCTATAAACCAAGTCAGATTGCCAACACATTGCAATCAATCTGAGTCAGGCCTGTGGGGAATCTATGTAGAGCCTACAGTGTTACCTACGTAAGTGGCCGATGTCGTTGCCGGCATTTATGCTGGTGCATTATGTGTTAATTACAGTGTGGTCGTGTCCCGGTGTTTTATATGTGGTGCCAACTGATAGAAAAAAATAAAATGCTGGGACTTGTTTCCCTCCTGGGTCCCTGCTCTTTGTTGTGATCAGTTTTTTTTTTCCGGAGCAAGTATATTTGTCCCTCTAGATTTTCCACCTAGTTGTACATTCCCTCACGTCCACGTAGTTTAAGCGATCTCCCTCCAGGAATTTGCTGACATTTGTGAATCCTTATATTGATGTTATGATTATTGTTCCTTATATTGAGACGATGATTGTTTTTCTCTCAGCGAAAAAGTAGCCGGAAACACACAGGAAGGATCGACAGGCTGAACAGGCCAATCACAATAGTTGCAGTCTGCATCAACCCAATGTGTAGTTACATGTCTCGGGAGGTGCACATCAGGTTACGTCGTAGGGTTCAGAGGGGGTTGCGGTTACATCGTAGGTTACTGCGTAGATTTCCCGCTGAAGCATAAATCAGGTATCAGTCTGCACCGATGAACTCAACTTTTCTGTGACGTGTCTCTTTGGTTGCCAACTGGTCGTATCTTCAATTCAAGCAGCAAAACTGAAAACTCACTGTAATAATCCATTATACTTCAGAAAAATGTTAATCCTTCAGAGAAAATGAAATTGGTTTTTAACAGAAAATAAAAATACAGCTCTGACAGATTTGATGCTGCTGAATTCATTTTGAAGGTCAGCAGCATTGTTCTCCATAATTTCCCTCTAGAACACGTAAATGTGTGCAGTGGTTCAGCTGATGTGCGACTCAGTGGTAAATAAGAAGACTGAAATATGAATTTGTTTGAAAATAGTTTGAAAGCAGATTTTGAACGTTAGGTTAGTATGCGAGTTGGAAACCTTGTGATACTGAAGGAGATGGAGCTCGGCTACAGCAGCATATGATTTGAATATCAGGAGGTGGAGCTCGACTGTGTTAGCTGGCATTAACCAGTGACGTGACATAATGAACTAGTTATCTGCTCCCAAAAATTGATTAACAAAAGGGAGCTAGAGTTCTGACACGGTTAAACTATTATGCATGAAAACACCCTAAATTTATTGTGGTGCTGGTTTCGGTCATTATGCAATGTACTGTTTATAAGGCTGGGGAACCTCTTGATGCATGCTCAATAATCCAGGTAAAAGAATCCCAAAAAGTTGAATCTGTTCATCTGGACGTGGCGTCTTTTTAGTGGGAGAAACGTTTCGTCACCAACAGGTAACTTCTTCAGTCTCAGCTGACTGCAGACTTCCCCAGCCTTATAAACAGTACATTTGCATAATGACAGAAACCAGCACCACTGACTAACAATGGGCCATTTGGTCAGTTTCATGATCAATGGTATGCAATTGCATGCATACCATTGATCATGAAACTGACCAAATGGCCCATTGTTAGTCAGTGGTGCTGGTTTCTGTCATTATGCAAATGTACTGTTTATAAGGCTGGGGAAGCCTGCAGTCAGCTGAGACTGAAGAAGTTACCTGTTGGTGACGAAACGTTTCTCCCACTAAAAAGACGCTATGTCCAGATGAACAGATTCAGCTTTTTGGGGCACCCTAAATTTAATTTTATTTATGTTTAATTTTATCTCTGTATGTCTGTGTGTGTCCAATTTGATCCTTTTATGTTCCTTAAAGGGAACCTATTAAGCTTATTTGCAGCTGAATCAGTGGACACTACTACAGTAGCTCTGCATGACTTACAGTTAAAAATAATCCCTATTTATCTTATACAGGACCTTGGTGTAGCCCCTCAGTTTATATTTTGTCAGTGCCTGACATTATTATTAGTGTTAAATTATAATTATTTGACACTTTGACCATATTTCATATGAACATCCACCATTTAAAAGTATCAACATGACAACATGAATTCTAATATCTGATCATAATAGTTCCAGATTAGATTAGGTGCCTTGGTACCTTTGGGAGGCTGAAAGAGTTTGGAATTCGCCATAAGGTGTCTTTTCTGAAAGGGCAGGATGACTGTGTCTTGAAGCTCATTGATAACCTCATCCAGACCTGCTATATCTCTCCAGGACACCTGCAGGAAGGTAGAGTAATGTAAAAATCTCTGAATTCTGCCTGGCAAAATGCAACCTGGACTTTATAATCTCACTGCCATGGACTGAGATTATAAACTGTTACCTTCATAGTCTGTGGATCAACTAGATGAGACGCAATGTTCATCTCATATTCTGTTAGTTTGACCCCCTCAACACCAATCCTCTTCATCAGCTGTTCTGCCTGGAGGGTTAAGAAACACAACTTAGCAGAAGATCCAAAAAGATAACACACTGTGCAGAATGCTGATCCCATCATTCATTACACCTAGCAGAATTTTTCCTGCGTTATCCCCAGCCAGAACCAAAGGAAAAGTACCAGCATTGCAAAAGAATGATAAATATCATGTTACTTTGAATTTCATTTATTCCACCACGATATATGTGTTAAACAATCAGCCTGAAATGAGGAGATGTGTTGATTTCTTACAAATATAACAACACAGACTGATTGTTTTGAGTGTACAAGAACAGATCGTGCTTACTGCATTGTGAGCCAGGAAACAGCCTGACCTTGGTAATATTTCTGTTACAGCAGATAACTTGGCTCAATAGCAGCATCGACCTTGAGCTTACAGTATTTCACCGAGTACATGTGGACACTGTGTGCTGAAGCATGACATACCCTTTTCTTGGCTTGACTTTTCTGTTTGGAGGTAGGATCCATTGCATCTAAGACCCATTTGATGCTGTAGTATGTGGCTGCACCAAAGACGGTCAACCTCACTAACATGCCTACCACTTCATTCCGAGACAACGGCCGCATCAGGGCCTCTCTGGGCAGATCTTTCAGCAGCATCTCTGATGGCTGATGTCAATCCATTGGCTGGATAACAAGGTAGAAAATACACATGAAGTTGTGGTCTGCAAGAGCAATGCTCCACTGTGCAGTGTGACTGACCAAACACACAATTTAATGTTGCACAGCAGCATCTGTAAGAGTATTTCACATTTTACCGGCATTAACTTCCAGCTCTCGCTTTTCACAATGCTAAACATGCTGTCACCTGTATTAAGTTCACTACCACGCTGTTTAAACTGGCACATACCAACGCAATAACGCTGTTTTAGAACACAAGTTACATCCGTGATTTAAACTTCGCATAAATCAAGAAACTGAGTCAATTCGCAAGTTAGCATCTGTAGGGAAGCTAAAGCTAATAGGCTAGAGCTGTAACCGGAAAGCAGGAAACTGCGAATTTAACATCGCGAAATAAAAGTTTGACCCCTGCTGTGTGTGCTGGTCCGCATAAACGTAACCTCCGCTGCAAAATAAGAGACAAAATAGTGACACTTACAAAACGGGAACGTAACGAAAATGCATTCACAGTGCAACAACTTTAGTCGCCCGGGTAGGAACAAACAACTTCGTTCCAGAAAGCACGTCATGGCGTTCATAGCGTTAGCCACTGGATGGCAGGACTTCCACACAGATAATTCACACATCAGCACCATGGACAGCCTCAACATTACTACAGCATTAGCAGTCCATATTACTCCCTACAGGAAAGATAAGAGTTGTGGGCTTGTTTGTTGAACAGAGTAAATGCTTACCTTCGCAAATGTTTTAAGTTAAGTTTTTGGAGGAATACTTTTACATATATTTTGTACAAAATGTCAGCACCATAATGGAACATTGTAGCTACATAATTTATAATCATTTTTCACGATTTTAAAATGTTTTGCTTTGTTTTTTATGCTTTAAAGTCAAAGAGTCTGCAGTATCTTTTGCTTTTGAAGTGGTATATTTTCCTGGGGGTGTCTGGATCCGTCAAAAAGACTGTGATTGGACAGCCAAACATGTCCTGGGGTATGCTTCATGCAAATATGCCCCAGTAAAAGATAGCACGAATCTCAAGCCATAATCTGTGTTTGGTTCCCACTCATTTCCAGCATGGTCTGATAATGGATAATTCAGTCTTCTAAACAGCAGCCTCAAAGATAAGGCTGTAACAAATGGCCTTCTCCTACAAGCAATTTATCACACATGGGCCAAAGGGATTGTTAATTGTCACAGAATCTAAGCTAAATTTGAAGATGCTTTTGCAGCTTTTATACAGACTACTCCATTTTTTTTTTATCACTGTATTATTACTAAGAAGAAACGTGAAGTATAAAAGTATAAAAAAAAACTATGTTAGAACTGCTTAATTTACAATATTTTACAATGACAAATGATTTAATGAATATGCAGGTTTCTCCACTTTTACCCCAAGATACACAGCTCCTGCATTAACCTGAATTCCAAATAAACAACAGTCTGGCCCAGTTTATCACTCCTTTTGAGCACGATTAGCTACATTTCTTCTGTATAATGCTCCAGAAAATGAGAAATTGTCTTTTTTTAATTTTCATTTTTTATTGTGCATTTGTGTTAAGTAAAATCCTCCAAAGCCTCTACCCTGTGTGGACCAATTAGTTGTCCAAATTGGATGCAGAATTACATCCTGCACAGTTACAGCTTTAACCATCCAGTGAAGTTAAGTCCACCCTTGTTGTGGAAAATGGCACACAGGCTGCTATTCCGCACACCTTTGGCTGTGAAAATGCTTCATAAAAAGCTTCAATCCCCACGTACTGCAGCAGCAAGTCCCAGGAGATAGCAGCCTGACTCGGCCATTTTGATGGGTCTGGGCATAAAAGCGCAGGCTTGTGTATCTGCAAAGTGCAGCCGGGGCTCTACATTCCCAGAACGCCTTGCACCTTGCCCAAACAACCACTCTCAAGCGGGTGGGAGTACAACAAAAGAAGAAGAAAAAAAAAGAAAGAAAGAAAAAACATATTCAGCTCCCTGTCAAACCTCCACGATGCGGAGGCTGAAGTAAAACTTAAAGCTAGCTGCTTGGAGCTTTCACATGCCAAAGCTGCATTGTTTGGAGAAAACAGTCTGGCAACTGATTGTTTTGCTGTTAAAGATATAAATCCCTGTTGAGTGATAATGGTTCTGCCATTATGCTGCACTGCACTACTTCCTTTTTCAGTTATATATGTTGACTTTTTTCATGTGTGTGACAAAAGGACAGTGGGATTAGTTTACTTTTTTTTAACTGCACAAGTTAAAGTGTTAAACACTTAAGTAAATGCTGGTCACACACAGCATTCAATTACCCTTTCAGTCTCCGAGGAAGAGAAATTACCTTGAGCTGCACAGGATAAGGAATCATTTGGGAGTGGATTATTTGTTTGCCAGCAAAAAGGCTTTATTTTAAAAACACCAAGTGCTCTATCTATCTATCTATCTATCTATCTATCTATCTATCTATCTATCTATCTATCATTTCTTATGATTTTATGTGAAAAACAAGGACATTTGTGATTTGTAGTCATAAAGAAACAATATCAGTAGCATGCATCCTATGTGTAACCATTCTCCTTTCTCTTTAACTGCAGTGCTTCTCTGGTTTCTGCTTGCCCTTTTTGGCACCTATCCGTTGATAACTGTTCAGGGACGTAGTATAAATGATTCATGTCTGTCATATGACAAATAAGCCCATCACTGTCATTTGGCATAGATCAAAAGCAGAAGGATGAACAGACAAGAGATACATGAAAGAGTTTATGTCTGGGTGAGACTCAGTTCAATACTGCTCAACAAAGGGATTTCACATGATGCTGAGGCTTCCTCAGGCATCCCACACTCTTTGTTCATTTTGCCAAGGTAACTCACACAAGTCGACAATCCGCCGACATTGCCAGAGAAGGACGATAACAGCTGTAGTTCCAGACAGACAACCCTCTGCTGTTTCCTCAAATCTGCCGGCCTCACTATGGTTACTGAAGCACGGGCAACACATAGAAAATAGTAAAAAAGCAAAGAGATAATTTGTTTTTACCTTCTTTATCCATCACTTGAGACAGGTGAGAAGACTATGCATTCCCAATGGCACCTCAATCCATGCATTTAGATTAGGCTTCTTTCAGAGTTTCTGATGTGGAATCAGTGCAGACTGAAATTCAGGGTAAATATTCCGTATATATAATATTTGCTTTCGATTTATATGCATGCATGTATCTATCTATCTATCTATCTATCTATCTATGAGAGAGAAGCCAATTATATACCAACATAACAATAGTGACAAGATTAAAAGACAATTTATAATAGTGTAGCTTAAATAAACATATAGTTACATTAACTGACGTGTGAAATCCTAACATAGTGTCATATAAGAGGCACACTTTCTAGAGAGAGCTAGCAGAACAACCGTAACTTACTGTCATGGAGTGAAAGTTTGAAAATGGTAACATAAGCTGATTTCTGTCACCTGGAGACACTGATAGCAGATACAGTGTTCTCACATGAGATGGATTTCCAACACGTTTTCCTTTCCTTAAACACAGACTTAAAATGTGTTATCACCTGTCATCAGTGGCAGGCTGTTGGGCCTGATTATCTCCTTCTAAAATGACATGCAGTCACAGTGTTTGTGCAGACCTCCAGGAGAATGTCACAGTTGCACAGGAACTAGGAAGCTTAACATGCAACACTTAAAAAAAGCAAAAAAACATTTAACTTGTTTGTGTTTTAATTTATGTCAATTTAAATTAATGGCTGTGTGAAATATTTATACATAGATGTGCTATGATTTGTACTCCTTAGCTTGGTGGGATAAGTCCTTATTGTTAAGATGCTGGATCCTTTTCTTTGCGTCAGTGTACTGCTGTCACACTGACTTGACATACTGAGACAGATCTAATTTAATGATGAAATAAAACCTGACAGTCATAAACTTAACTTCACTTTTATCTCCATACTATGTACTCCACTTCTTGCTTCGCCTCTGACATTTGTGATATTTTCACCTGAACATCCTTTCACATAGTGACACTTTATATGCATTGAAAAGTAATAAATGCTACAGTGTAGGAGAAGTATTTCAGACTGGTTTATTATAGTAAATTGGAATCCAATTAAAAAAAAAGAAAAGTGGGGTGATTAGCAAATGTTCCTGGAAAATGTTAGTGAACTTGACTGGATATCTTCATCTCTATAACAGGCCAACCGAGTCAGCAGCTCCAAGACCTCACCACTTCCACACGATGGCATCCTCACAGCTCATGTGAGAAGCTGGACCTGGCTCCGTAATCTCCACCTGGCATGAAGCGCTGTGAGCACAGGAGATGAAATTGAAATGAGCACCTCAAATTCCACAGGAAGACTCTAATAAGAAAAGCCCCAGGGAAGTCAGATGGAGGGGGGGGGTGTCTGCGTACGTGTGCAAATGGTGGCAGCCCTTATGTGGGCTTCTAAAAAGCACAGGAGTGGCAAAGCTACTCTGACAAGGAGGACGTTTAAGTTCAGAGCGTGTGAGACTTGTCCCGTCGAGTGAAAACAATTGGCCAGCTCCAGCTCCAATTCATCAAAGTGACAGCACTTGGCCACGTGGAAATGAATGAATAAATAAAGGAGAATGCATTCAGTGTGCAGATAAAGAGTAGCCTGCTGGGTAGACACTGTCAGAGAGGACTGTCAGTATGTATACTATTCAGCACTTGTTGGTAAAATGACATCCTCCAAGACTGAAACACTTGCATGAGGTTTTCTCCTCTCTACTATACATGACATGCAAATGATTTGTGACAGTGGAAATAAAATTTAATCTCTACAATCCCCCTTTTGCCTTCCATCCGCTGATACTATAACCCCTACAGGGCTGCTGTCATGGCTCCTGCTTGTTGTCATGTGGAGAAGGTGACCTTGGAAACTAAAGCATCAACATCCTTTTCTTGACTTTGACTATCAAAAAAAAAAAGAAAAAAAAACAGAAAGAAAAAAAATGTATGGACTCCATGCACCCCATAGGGATATTGAAGGGTTTACCTCACCCTCTCTCCCCTGCTCTTGAGCTATGACCTGCCACATATTCATTATTGATTATCACTTTCTGTTGCTGCAGAGTTTCTGTGGTTACCTATAGGCATCTGTGATGCAATACAAAGCTCCCTTTATGTGCAAGTCAAAGGAAATAGGAGTGTCTTTGAAGGGGAGGGTGTGGTGGTAGGATCACACAGTAGAAACACAGGGGTCTTCTCACTGGATTCTTTGTTTCTTCCAACTTCAGGGAGAAGAAAGTTGTGGAAATAACTGAGAAACCAATCATATAGTTTTAGCAATGCTGCAATATTTTAGGAAATATGATTATTTTTTTCTTGCTTATGGTTAGATGAGAACATTTTCATGACTTTAGGCTAAATATTAAAGTATAGCCAGCAGTCTCTTAGCATACCGTATGTGCCAGCATTACTCAGGACCTTCCACTCTGTACACTATGTTCAGGTATGTGGCCGCTGTAGCGTACAGATGCCATGATGCATCACGGTATCAATCTTCTCGCTAACACTTTTCCATTTTCCCATATTGCCAAACTTTCCCTTAGTATAAGTATGAATGAAAACTCCATTTTGCAATAGAGGCCTGAGAACATTTCTGCTGTGTCATTTGTCACTCAAAGCCACTTTAAATGCATCACTCAGTTCGAACTTTTTATGGGATTTCTTGGATCAATCCATCATTGCTCGAACAAAACAGATTTGAACAGCACAAGCAACCCCCCACCACCACCCCCTCGTGTGGACAAAAAGGCTCTTATTTTCCTTATGAGCTGGGCTCCCTCAGCTGTGGCATATCATTCTGAGAGTGACACCTTCATCATAAATTACATACAGGCAGTGCGATGGCACCCAACTTTATCCTGGGGTAAGCAGTGGGTGGTGTGGGGGAGTCTTGTGTTGCTTGGCTGCACAGGGAACAATATTGATTAACACTCATGTTTCTTTTGAATCAATCTCCATCACCTATTGGCCATTTTCTCCATTATATTTCATTGGGGAAGACAGATGATGGAGATGGCTGGATGTGTGCAGGGAGCCTATCTGTTGCACTGCAGAGATTCCATCAGCAGATTTAGTATTGTCTCCATCACCACCAGAATTGGCTAATGGAAGGCAGCACATCACTGTCACTACCTGCACCCCCTCCACCTTCCTCCCACTTCCATCTTCCCCATCCTCATCCTCCCCTAACCTGCACCCTTGGGGATCCAGAGACAACATTTACTTTGGCTGATTAAAACTCCTGCCAAATAACACCTTGAGGCCTGGCGAGATGCCCTCAGTGACAGGTGATGTGTGGTTTTGTCTATAAATGTACCAGAGAACAATACATGTGTTACTCTCTGCATGTATATTTGAAGTGAAAGAATAATTTCTAGCTTGCTGTTCCTGTCTCCGTGAAGCATAAATGAAGTGCCTGGTATGGACGCTTCACTGTGCATTTTTTAGTCGATGCATCAACTCTTACCCGAGGCAGATCCGAAATAATGGAACATTTTTCATGTCAATCAAAGTCCAAAGATAATGAATATCCTTCCATATTTCTTTATTTATTCTTTGACAGGATATTAACTCAGAAGCCATATTTTGCACCCCCACCACCCACCCCCCAGCCCCTACGGAGACCACCGCCACATGGCATATTTATCCTCAAAAACAATCTAAGTTTTGATTGTTCCCCAATAAGCCCTGAGTTGCTGGATGGATCCTCTGTGTGGAACGGATCTCACTCAGCTGGTGTCAGCCAGATTTATTTTTCCTCCCAGCACTGGAGCTTGGTTGGCGCACATCTCAGCCCAAACCTCCTGGCACTCTAACCAATCTATCAAGTCCATCAGTGTTTCATGTAGCCTGGGGGACACTGGCTGGCAGCCTGAATGAGCTCACTCTTCCTCTTCCTCCTCCTGCCATTGCCTGCTCTCCCTGCTAAACATATCTGAGCTGTAGAGGCCCACTGAACTGCTGGCTGTCTGGATTTCACTCCTTAGCTTGATTGTGACAGCACCAAGTAAAGTTTACCAACTACAACAATACCTTCTTTTAAAAATCGAATGAAAATAGCAAACAGTGTGTGTCCTGGTGGTCACGTGGCAAAACCTTAGAAAGCTGGATTATTCCTGAATCCTAGTGCAGGTCCAGCTGTGGATATTTGTTGCATATTAAATCTTTTTGTCTCTGTGTTTCCAGTCTGTTTCCATGCTGTCAACTTAAAAGACAATAAGACCAATAAGTCATTACTCAAATATCTCTAAAGCTACCAGGAACCACTACTTATAGCGGCTCGAGAAGGCAGTCAAAGGTCATATTTTGCCACAGAAACAAGCTACAAATATAACAACATATCACCACCCATATAGTTAGAATGGTAGGAGCCACTTGCTTATTTATACATCCAGAAGCTATAGTAGCACTTATGGATTGTTTTTTAGCTCTGCTTTGCTACTCAAAAAATTCTGGGGGCCCTTGAACTGCTATATATTTTGCTGCAGTGTAAGTTCACCAGATAGCTGCTAACCCTGGCCCTGAGGTGCAAAACACAACAACATTTCACAAAATACAACAGTTCACTCCACTGTGATGTCGCTACCAGGCATTCATCAACAATAGCTCTTTCATATTACTCCCCACTCTCCTGGTATTTTTGAGGTTAAAGCCTGTGCCATTGTGGAAAATTAAATTGTAGGATTCACTCTAAAAAAATAAAACAAATCAAAAAACACAAAACAATAAATATGGTGTACTCCAGTACACTGACAAATATGCTGTGTAGTGAACTAAAATAACCTTGTAGTTAGAATTGCTCTCCAAAGGCATCCAGTAAGATTTCATGTGCATTTTGTTTTGTTGACGAATACGGGCTGATGTGGACAGATTGACTTGCCAGCTGAAAGTTGTGTGTTGTTACTTGCTTGTTGTTACTTTTTATATGGCTGTGAATTACTTGGAGTTTAAATTCATTATTTACCAAAACCAAGTTGTTCATTGCTACTTCTTGGGCTTCATCCATTTTCTTCTGCTTATCTGGAGCTGGGCTGGAGCCTATCCCAGCTGCCATAGGGCAAAAGGCAGGGTACACCCTGGACAGGTCACCAGTCTGTCACATTTCCACTCACATTCACATTTATGGCCAGGAATCACCAATTAACCTAACCCCACTAACTGCATATCTTCGGAAATGTGGGAGGAAGCTGGAGTACCCGGAGAGAACCCATGCACACATGAGGAGAACTCCACACAGAAAGGCCTTGGCAAGATGGTGGATTCAAACCCAGGACCTTCTTGCTGTGAGGCAACAGTGCTAACCACCGTGCCAACCTGTGCTTCACTGAACATTAAAACCCTGTCACTATTACTACATCTACCTCTTCTTGAAAAAACAATAATATAGTAATTGGTCACTGTTCTCTAAAGACGTTTTTAAAATGTGCAGGTTTCTCACATAATGAGAGTGTATGACATGAACGCCATTTATGAAGTAAATTACACAACAAATTATGTTGTTCTAAAGACTGAATAAAGTCTTGGTCATGTATCTGTGCTCAAGTCATATTGCCTGAATGACAAATGCAACAATTAATTGACTGAAGTTGGACTGGACTCATCAATCACAGGAGAGTAAGCAGCTGTGAGAGCATGATGAGCCTCAGGAGAAAAAGCTGCCTGCTGCCTGTGGGAATGACAGTGTTTTTGGACAATTTTCCCCAGATGAAATTTTCACAGCCGGGCTCAAGGCAGGTAGGTGAGGTACGTCAGATCATGCTGACCTTGTTCACACTATTTTTGACCTCCACCTCCAGGGACTTAGAGCAAAGACGGGAAGTTTTCAGGTTTTTTTTCTTTTTTGTGCAGTTGTCTGGACACTGCTTTTTTTCTGTAGGATTCACATAGGTTGGACTTGTGCAGGATGTGCTTTATACGAATACGAATAACTTTATTGATCCCAGAGGGAAATTCATTTGTCTGACAGCTCATCTGCTATTTATATGAGAATTATAAAGCCTGATGGCATTGGTACCCAGTATTAGCTCATCATGCTGTTCCTGAACAACAAAAGTTGGAACTAATAACTTACAGCCTTACACCTATATCTCCACATCAAAAGAATCTTTTACTTAACAGTCTTCCACATTCAACAAGAACATCAATCTGCTTTTGGTCGATTTTTACCTGGTCCTCTCCCATTGTAATTTCTGCTGCTTCACTGAATATGCAGACCATGGAATTACAGTCTACCATGCTATCCAATTTCTCTAACTCCCCATTGTCACAGTCACTATAGCCTCTTTTGGTGAATATTCTGACAAATAATAACTTGAGAATTACACCCTGTTTCCCCCCAAAAATGGGACGCTTTGTAGAATAAAAAAATGTAAAAGATAAATACAATGATTTAATTTAAAGCTTATATTAAGTAGAAAGCAGTACAACAGCAACACAAAGAGTATTGTGATGTTTGATTGTTTTTTTCAAAAATATTTTCTCATTTTAAGCTTAATGCGAAAAAATTGTCTAACAAGAGTTCAAGAGCTGAGGAGACTGATTTGTTTAGTTTTGAAAGACACATATTTCAGCCATCAACTTATTTTAAATTATCAATACCAAATATGATATTAATATCAAAACATGCACAGGCTAACATATAAAAGAGTGGAAAGAAACGTGTGCTATGTTTTCTTTTTCTCTCTCTCTTTTTTTTTGTAGATTAGAGAATGGACCTTTGGCCAACCTTCAAGCTCAAAAGAACACATTTACACAGACTGTGATTATGCTCTCAGAAGGTCATCACAGTGAAAAGTACTTATAATCATGTATCTAGTTTAAAATCAGTGAGAAGTGGATTAGGACTATTTTAAGAGGTCCTGGCTTTCTCTATCATGTTCTTGTTGCTTAGTGATGGGGTTGCTGTGGAGCTTCTGAAAGAATGTTGACCTCTCATACTGTCATGCCAACAATACATTTATGTTCTGTGACTCTCCAAGGGTATTTAAGATGCTGCTCAGAATTAAGATTTAAGAATCACACTGATCTGTGTTAAATGTTCTATATGGTAATTTTCAATCTGTTTTAACATGTTAAGTTTTTTATTATTAGTAAAACAAGAATAATGCAGTTTGTTCATTTCCATAATCCTTGAAGGTGCATGAACTTTAGATATATGATTTGACACTGATGCAGTGTAGTAGAAATAAGCAAACAATTATGCACAACACCAGTGTTCTCAGCCATCTCACCCATCAAAATATTGTATACACTAGAAAGAAATACTTGAGTGAGTGGACAAATGCCCCCTTGGCCAAACTAATTTTGGTGCCCTATATTCATTGCTCATGGGTTGGTCCACACCAAATCTTCATTTTAATGTCTACATGCCTGCAAGGTTGCATGACTGTATTTTGGATGGTTGGAGAGCTATTATGTTGACAGTATTTGTAATTAGATGGGCAGAGATATGAAGACCTCACAAAGTAGTAGAGGTAGATGCCGTGGCAATAGGTGACACCAGAAACACAGTTTGATATGATGACACACAAAGACATACTCACAAAGTGAAACTAATGTCATCCACACTGTGGTGACTGGTAATAAAATAAATTGAACCAGGAGGCCAGTGGAATAAATTCACACCCAAACATGTGAATGAGCATCGTGAATGAGCATCAACTCTAGAATTTAATAGAATTTCCAAGGATGCTTTACCATTGATGCCATGACCTTCAGCTGCCTGGAGAAAATTGACAAACCAAAACCACATAGTCATTTTTATAAACCTGATTTCACTTTCAGTAAAGTATTAGAGAAATTCTAAGATTTTTAGCAGAAACCCATATTGATATTCTTTATTAAATTAGTTAAATCAAACAATGGGTTCACACCATCATCAACATCAGTGAGTTCGTGGAGCCCTGCTTCCGGGATCCTTTTACAGAGGGTTTGTGGATCAGATTTACAGTACTGTCCAAAAGTCTTGAGCCAACCCTCATTTCTTTATAATCCAAGGAGCCAGACTTTCTTGTCATATTTTAAGTTGTTTTAAACAATAGTTCTCCAGGCTATCCGAAGGTCTTTCAAAGTTTTTCTTTGGACACTGGCTGCTTTTTCACTCATTTTCAGTCTAGTCCTTGTACTTGACCATTTTCAGATGAATGTTTAACACTGACCTATGAATCATTCAAGCATAAAAAAGAGACCTAACTCAAGGGATGAACCAGTGTTGTGTGTGGGCCACTTTTTCTAGTCATGTTTGGTCGATTGTTTGGGTGGCAATGGTTTGGCCTAGTATGAGGTTTAGTTTAGGGGTAAGCCGGTGAAAGATGGTCTACACATAACAAACAACTTAGCAAAGAACCAATTTTAAATTGTATCTTTAGGCACTTTGTCACTAGCAGCCTGTTGCAACAACACATTACATGTTCTCATTTCTTTAGCTGAATCTGTGAAAAATGCCAAAGATAAGACATTTTGCCAGGTATAAATTAGTATTCTTGCATCAACAAGGTGATTCCCAAAGAGCAAAACATTTAAGATATCTTGGCATGGTGTTCACTGTGTCCTTAAAAAATTTGAGGAAACTGGACAAGTGGAGGACAAAAGAAGTGTCAGGCCTAAAAAACTTATCTACAACAGATGAATAGTATCTGAAAGTCACATCCTTAGGAAATCGGGAAAAAAATCCAGCAAAGACCTGTCACAGGACCTGAGGTGCATCTGGCCCTTCAGTTGATCCATCTACTGTTCACTGAAGCCTCATCAGAAATGGTCTCAGTGGAAGGGTGGTTGTCTTAAGGAAGAGAAACAGGGACAAAAGGCTGAGGTATGCCAAATTACACAAGGACTCATTGAAAGTCAGTGCAACAGGTCTGATGGAGTGATGAATCCAATTTTGAAATTTTTGGTTCATGTTGTTGTCAATAGGGACAGAGGTCAGGAGACATATATAAC
>VUQS01066583.1:0-15578 GCA_015108495.1 Heterochromis multidens | reverse complement strand
GAATGGAAACATGCATGCTTTTTATGAAGACAAGCAACTTGACCCTGTCATCGTCTAATAATGATAATGAAAATCTAAAGTAATAAAAAATTCCAATAATTTTATAATAAAAGAAGCAAAAAAAAAAAAAAAAAAAAAAAAAACTCTAAAAAATAAAAAATAAAAAATTCAAAAAAAAAAAAAAAAAGAACAACAATCTATGTATAAGTGTATGATAAGATATGTTTTCCAGTGGGAGAACTACTCTGTTTACAGCTGTTATTCAACACATTAGATAGAGTTTAGTCAAATTTATTTCCCCATTGCATCAAACACATACACTATGCTTTATATCTGGCAACCCAAGCACTTTCACAGATGATTGAAGTAGGCTCAGAAAATCTCAGCATTTCAGTGAAATGCAGTTTTCCCCGAGGCACAATCCAGGGACAGGCCCGTCCTGCTGACTGGACACCCAAAAACACTGCACAGATAAGGATTGTACTGTAAGATAGCGTGCTTCCTACTCTGTCTCTCTGTATGCATGTTTCTTCAGAGTACTATGGAGTACCTGTACTATACAGCACTGTATAGACTTTGCACTGAACCATAGTATCCCAGGTGTGGCCGCGGTGGGCCTGCGGTGGGCCTGTGGTGGGCTTGAGCGGTGACTTTCATGACAGAGAAATAAAGCCGGAGCTGCGTATGTGAATCTCTTTTGCACTGATGCAATCCCAACAGATCAGAGGTTTCCTTTGGACTGTTGAGGTTACCCAGTTCCCACTCTGAAAACTTTCACCGACAACCAAAACCGAGCCACTTGACAACGCGAACCCTCAGCTGCTTTTTTTTTTTTTTCCATAGATGTAATCGTGATGAATAAAGGATGATAACCACTATTTTGAATGTACTGGAAGACAGACGGCAGTACACAAGCACTGCTATGAAACAAAAACAAGTGGGGGAGTCTTTCAAACATGTTGGAAAATGGATTCACTGCTGGCTCACCTAGACCACAACAACACACACACACACACACACACACACAGATATGAATATCTAAATTGTAACCAGCAATAGGCAGGCGAGACACTGGCTTCCCAGATCAGTGTCAGCTCTGTCATATAGATGTAAATATTCTGAGTATATAAAGAAATTGCCTCTCGCTCACAATCACAACTGTTCTATTACAGTATGATTTCTTTATTTTTGTACACCTCTTGGGTCCCACCGTATTTTGGGGATTGCTCTCTGACTCACAGTTTAGCCTGAATTTAGTTTTTTCTTCTTGTGCGTGCAACAACACAAAGACAGAACAGGAGGAAATGGGAGGGATGTTGTGTTGTAAGTAGAGTGATCGATCATTCAAGCTGGAGGGCGTTTAACCCACTGAGTCCATCGGCAGTGGAAAAAGTGTGGCAGCAGTGGCAGCAGGTTGCTGCTCAATCAGCCAATCAGGGAATAGAACGGAAGATAAGGACTGAACACTGGAGCTGAATAGATCGGTGTCTTCCTGCTCATCGTTCTTACTGTGAAGCAGCTGCCTGGAGCGTGATAGTGATTATAATGATGTTTGAGAAGCATGTTTTCTTTTCTGTATTTTTTTCTGTCACCTGAGGAAGGACGGGTGTTTTCCGGTGAGAAGTGGAGTTAAATAGCAACGGTGAACAAAGTGGACTTTCCATGCATGACTCACTGACAAAACTTTCCGACACTACACAACCACTGTTTTCTCTGTTGGAGGAGCAGCTTCTCCTCTCACTTTGATGATTGTGTGAGAAACTTTTAAGATAAAAAAAATATATATGGTTTATTGACTTGAATGAATTTATTTATTGATTGCTTCTTTATGCAATGTTGGGGACAATGTTTATTTTTCTACTGACCTGTTGAATTTCCTCCCAGTATAAGTTAGAATAGGTGTCACGGCTGTAAAGCAGTCTCGTTTTGTCTGGTTTTGAGCACTTTAAACCAAGAAGAGGTACGAGATGGAGCAGTTTGGCAGCTCTCTGTTTTTAAAAACTTCAAGAATTTCAGCAGTGGCAGGTCACAAAAACAACTTGAAGAGGGCTCAAAACTGCAAACAGAATGTCTTTACGCAATGGCAAATATTAATTTATTTATTGAACAATTACTTGGTGGGGAGGAATAATGTGACATCTTGTACAGTCTATAATTTCACATAGGTACCAACCCTTCTGGGAGCAGTATCTTTTTTTTATGAGTCAGATGACGTAATGTGGTGGAAAGACCAATGCTTTATATATATTTTTTTGACCATCACAGCTTATTTGGGCTTGACTGTTTGCTAATAAGCTACATCATAAGGAAACATGCATGGACTCCATTAAAGACACTGCTTCACTTTGGGTTATTTATTTTTATTTTTTTGTGTTGCTCTCTTTCTTTCTTTCTTTTTTAAAAAAATCTAAATCTCAATGAATGAATAAATAAATAACAAGAAGCCAAAAATATTTCTGTGGATGTTAAAGTTTACTGATCACATCTTTGTTAACCTACTGGTTTGCAGTTGAGTCCCTCTTTTTGTATTTCTACTGCCATCTTCCAGTTACAGTTACAACTTTTCTGCAGGCATGATGCTCAAAATCTGCTTCTGGTCCTCTGCCTTTCTCCTTCTCTTCCTGTCTGTCTATCTCTTTGTATCTGGTCTGTATATTTGTGTCTGTCTGTATGTCTGTCTGTGTACAGTAAGATGTCCACTGTCTTGTTGGAAGAATCACTGCCAGAAAAAAAAAAGAAAAACAGAAAAATAACTTGACGTTGTCACATCAGTTATAGGGAATTTGATAATTATAATCTGGAAGTGTGTGGCAAAAAAGTAACTGCTGTATAAAACGCTGTATAAAATTGGATGGCTTCTGTAAAAGTCTGCATAAAATTGGATTTGTTTGAAATGAGGCAGTGTGACTGGTGATACCAGTGAACACTTATAACACTCCCACCTATGCATGCTTGTTGGATGGCTGTCACAGGATGGTTCTTCCACGTGGTTCTCCCCCTCTCTCTCTTCTGTCAACTCTCTGTTTCTTCCTGTTTATCTTCCTTTCCCCTCTTTTTCCTGCACGACTGAACCTCCTACTTGCTCTTGGGCTCCTTTACCTGTCTCCTCTTCTTTTCCTCTGGTGGAGAAAGAGCAAATAAACATACCAACAAATGGCATTTCTTGTGCACATGTGTGGTTATCTTTTCACAGGTTGAAAATAATTAGATTCTCACATGTTCACCCCCTTTTTCTCAAGAGCCTTACCACATGTGATATGTTTTTTTGCTGACAGCGGGTGTCTGCAGCCATGTGCATGACAGACAAAACAGCAGTCACAAGGAGCTGGCAGCAGGGTAATCCAGCCTGTCATGCTTTCCCAAAAACATCCCTCTCCAGTTCTTATCAGGGGTTTTATGCCAGGAGAATATTAACACAGGCAGGCCTCCTCCATAGGGACTGACTGCTTATTTGTTCAAGCTCACACAGGAATCAGAGCCCGAAACACAGTGCTGACCTTCACAGCAGAAAAATGTTTATATGCATAAAGACATTCTCTTTTCAAGACCTGAACACTTGAACACTGTCACCACGATTCTTTTCTTACCCTCACTGGCAGCATGACTTTTGGTCACTCCATCTCTTTGGCCTGGTAGTCCATTATTTTATCAAATATTAATCATAATTATATTATGTATAGAGTATCTATATTCTACAGATACACGCTACACATTTTTTGGACTTTGTAATTTTCAACAACCTATTATACTATTGGGTAGTTTAATCTTTAACAATATATCTTTCAGTAATTGTTAAGATGATAACTTCATTATGGAACCTGAAGCTCTTAAATCAATGTATCAGTGTAAAAAGCACGTACAGTATTATGCCTTGAAACTAGCCTATGCAATTTCTGGGGAAATTCCCCAGGGGGGTTGTTACTGCTGGACTTAGTCTGTTGATTTTTGCTAAAGAAGTTGGAGGTAAATAGAGTTGGCTGAAAAGCTGAGGGGAGATAGCTGTCAATAATTATAGGGTGAAAAGAAAATTGGGCATTTATTTTGCAAATCTAGCACCTTAACAGCATATTGATAAACTCCTATAACTAACTGATGGCTTTTATTATGAAAATCTGATATTTCTGACCATCCTTTCAACTTACTAAAAATAAGTAGGGGCTTTTTATTTTTTTAAACCACAGTGTCAAAGCATTTTGATAACACTGGAGACCTTTATTTTGAAAAAGCGAGAATCCCGTTCAATTCCTATAACAATACCTGGGCTTTTTTGAACACCAGACATGGCTGTTGTCAAATGAATACCTTCCTAAATCAAACTGAGGATTTTTTATTTTGAAAATCTAGTCCCTCCTGTCAGGGTCTGGGACTGTTGTCTATTTTCTATATCATTATGGTTGTGTGATAAGACAGAAGCAGCTTCAAATTGTGAATGCCAGCTTAAATACTTGAAGCTGTGATGATCTGCCTTTAAACTGCACTGTGACCTGATCAGAAAGAAATGCATTTGTGTTTCCCACACTGTATGTCCATACACATAAACACAGACAGTCAGGCACACTGACACACAGCTGGATGAAGTGATTTGGCTTGGCTGAAAATCTGGGCCTTATAGTCATATTCCACTATTTTTCTGAGAGCAAAGAGACAAGCTGTGAAAACACATCTGAAGTATCTACCAATCAGTGATAGAGAGGAAATTTGAATCCACCAATCAGAGTGATCAATTTCAAATCGGTCATCAACTGTCAGCTGTTCACAGTTATGTCAGTTCAGCATTCGTTAGTTACCATGGTGATGGCATTCTGGGTAACAGTAAAATCTGTGTGAAATTTCTCTCGGGACTACTTTTTGGGAAACGACTTGTAAAATAAAAACCACAATTTGTATCCACCTGGTTTAAAAACTGTGAGCGCCTTAAGAAGTTGCTCTACAGATCTTTTTGTGTTCCTAGTGTTAAAAATGTGGTCGTGGGAGTGAGGTAAAACAAGATAGTTACTGCTTTTCTCCAAAAATAGTTGATCAAATCATAATTGATCTCTATGGGGCAGTTTGATGGCACTCCTCTTATTCAAATGCCTGCAGATTGTAAAGTCTAAGTCTGCTAGATTTGAGAAAGATGCCTTTGGTGATAAAATGATGCCCTTAGAGTGAAAATTGTGGGTTCAGCAGCAGGTCAGAGAGAAAATTTGAGGAGATTTTTTTCTGCTTCTCTCACTCTCTCGCTTAATTTGTCCACTCTAGCACTGAAGGTTCTTTGTATTTACCTTTTAATTATAAACAGCTATCTCCCTTCAGCTTTTCTGTGACAAAAATATAAATAAATTACATTGCTTTACAACAATCGGCTAGCAGTATAACATAACATAGAAATGCAGTACTGAAGTTAAGTACAACTTTGCTAAAGAGCAGTACTTCAGTAACAGTGTACTGTTACTCTCTGCCGCTGTTATTTTGTAAATGTTGGCATGCTAGCACATTAAACTAAACCTAGGCCATGCTAAACTTGATGATGATGATATTGAACCTGTTAAATATGAAAGATTTCTATTTAGAATTGTGAATTGCAATGCAGTTAACCGGGTAAAGTTTTATTTGAAATGGGATAGACAGACTTTACTAAAAAACATTTTGGATTTAAAAATAAATTTAGGTATAAATAGCACTTTCACTGCAAAATTAAGTGTTGTGAGGCTTTTTAAGACCTCCAACTCGTAATTATTATACAGACAAGCTTTTTTTTAATCCCTTCATCCCATACAAAATTACATATCTGTTGCATTTCTTCCATAGCTCTTCTCCTGGGTAAGGTAAGGTGATGGAGATTTAAGTAAACTGGGGTACTGCCAAAACTGCTTATCAATACTGTTTTGCATCATTCTCCAAATTTTAGTTGTCATTCAACTAGTTTTAACTTTCTCTCCCCTCACCCCCAACCGGTCACGGCAGATGGCTGCCCCTCCCTGAGCCTGGTTCTGCTGGAGGTTTCTTCCTGTTAAAAGGAAGTTTTTCCTTCCCACTGTCGCCAAGTGCTTGCTCATAGGGGGTCGTCTGATTGTTGAGGTTTTTTATTACTGTAGGGTCTTTACCTTACAATATAAAGTACCTTGAGGTGACTGTTGTTGTGATTTGGTGCTATATAAATAAAATTGAACTGAATTGAAATGAACCTTCTATAAAAACATTTTATTTGTAATGTGTTAAATATTTCTACTGCCCATCTGCACGTTTTATTGGTGAATTGCGACAAATCTCACAGTACATTTTTCATAATTTGTTCTCAATCCAGAAATAGAAAATATATTTATTTTTCATCTAAAGCAGCGAGAGAAGTAGTATTTGTTTAATCTGAAAATTTTTAACTACAGTAAAGCGCTTAAATAAGTTAGTGGACAAATATAATATTTATTTATTTTTTTTAATTACAAACCAGTAATAATGATTTAGCTATTCACAATACAGAAAATACATAATTTATAATTTTAAATTAACCTCAATCAGTAAACTTTAAATGTGTGATCTCTTTGACCCATCAGTCAAATTAATTAAGTCTTAATCAATATATTATTTCATTATAATACAATTCATTGCTGTTAATTACTCAAAGGCACTTAAAGGTATAATATGCAGGAAACCCTCTCAGTTTTCCTTTAGTGGTGAATTTATGTGCAGAGACTCTGCCTGATTTTATCTATTCTGTTTTTTCTGTGGTCTGTACATTCCTGGGACGCAACCATTAGGCAATGAGTGTGTAGCCCCCAGCTAATAACAGCGGGAGGGCGGGACTACATCACTGCCTCCATTTCTCTCCTCATAATTATTATAAAAGAGCTGTCATGATACTAGATTTTTATTACACCAATATCCTGAACAAAAGAAATCCTAATAGTTATACTGCAATAACTACTATTGACTGACACTCCTGTTTTTAGTTTTAGGAGTCCAGAAATCTCCCACACTGTTGAGCCATCTTTTTTCTGGTATGGGAAGAGAGTCTTTCTCTCCCTCATCTGTTATCCTCCAGCAGCAGTAGTAGCCACACACTGGGGTTATAGCTAGTTACCAACTATGGAAAGTATAAACGTGATATTATCTGGTGCTAAATTATTATATGTATTATAGTTATTGTCAATACCAGTATATAACCTATAGTCACACCTAATTCACACTAAATGCAATGACAATGCAGCACCTTCCCGCTGGGTTGTGTGGGAATATAGGTGTGTTGATTTGTGCTTCAGAAAGTATTCATTGTAAAACAATCAGAAAATTATGCTTAATGTCACTGATGCATTGCTTTTTTCTTGCTAAAGCTGTTCCCTCCATCCTCATACACCATCCGCTGCTTTCCCTTTAAAGCCTGGGATGGAAGGCCAAGTTTAGAGTAACTGACCGTTGCTGCATATTATACCTTTAATGACATTAACTTATTACATGTGATGATCAGCTATGTTCAACATTTCCGAGATATGCCTGGAAGGTTGAATGTCAGTGAAACGGTTGTCAGCAGTTCAGAAGACACGGGAAAGCACCTGAGATTGTAAAGAGTGAAAAAGTGAGACTATTTTAAGAGTAGAAAAAATATCCTGTACTACAAGTTTCTTGAGCTTTGTGTGCACCAGTTCCTCCTGCCCACTGAGAGCTGAATGTCTGTGATGGCTGCAGGTTGCCTCGACTCCTCCACCTAAACTGCAGCTCTGTCATTTCGGAAAAGGAGTGACATTAAAAGAAGGTAAAAGTCTTTCTTCTTGAAACCCAGTCCTCCTAAATGGGCTCATCAGACTCCTCGCTCTCCCTCTCCTCCTGCAGGGAGGACAGTGTGAGGACAGGGCTGGCAGCTGACATGGGAGAGGTAGAGGATGAAGGCGAGGTAGAAGAGGAGGTGGAGGGGGACGCTGCCTCGTGAGCAGGGCCTTCGGCCCCTCTTGCAGTGGCAGAGCTTCCACTGCTGCTCTCTGTGCTGCTAGGGGAAGAGGGAGCAACATCACACCCAGTAGCTCCTCTTGAAGGCTTCCCTCGGGAATCGTCTTTGGACTCCCTCCTCACCAACTCCCCTTCGGTTCTGCTACCCTCCCCCCACAGGTCTCTGTCCCGTGTTGGCGAGGAAGTGGTGGATGAGGAAGGCTGGTGCTTCTTGGCTTTCCTGCTGGTGTCTCTGAAACTGGCCAGAGGGGGACGAAGCCTCACCCCACTCCGAGTTGAGCCCTCTATGGCTTTCTGCAACTGTTAGAAGAGGGAAAGAGGTTTAAACATCCACAGAGGCAAAAACATAAAGCAGAGCAACAACGTAAGATCATTAAAGTGAACATCCAGCGAGATGAGTTGTGAGGGCAGTTAGTGGGATAACTGCATGAATCAGAGCATAAAGAATGATGCATCCAGTGACAGAACAACTCACAACTCGTCATGCCACATTACTGGATCAAACCAAGAGAGGTGACAAAAAAACAAGCAGATAAATTAAAAAAAATGAAAAGCAAAAAGTGACTTTACCTCTTTCAGTGCCACAACACCCACCAGCTTACCAATGCTGGTGACATAGGCGTGACTGAGACCCAGCAGGGAGAACAGAGTGTGGGTCTGAGTAATGAGAAAGAGGACACGATCCAGTCAGTGTTAGATGTGTTGTACTGTGACAGTGTTCTGCTTGCATGACTGCACTGTTTCTCATAAGCAATTTCTTCTGCAACAAAAGAGGAAATGCATGGCTTTGCTACATAGATGCAGCATAAAAAATTCAAGATTCAAAGTTTCATCATATGGACAAAGGACAAACAACAGTGAGTAGTAAAAAAATATCATCTTTACTTTATATCATTTAAAAAAATTGTCAAAATTCATGCAAGCTGAGGCAAGAAATCACCTTTCCTATAATGAAACTTAATAACCTCTCTGCCCATGTTTTTAAACCCCAGTTTATAACTCCAGCTTTTAGCAAAATATGCGCAGACTCTTAGGCCAAGCTAAAATAAGTCTGATGCTTTATCACAGCTTTTATTTCAGGCTTCACAAAGCTCCTTTTAGAGCTACAGGCAGCAGACAGGTGGACCTGGTATGCACGTGGAGCACCCTTTTAAAGTGAAAACTGAAGATGGGACAGAAGAAGAGAAACAGAATGAATAAGCAATTAGACAATCAGACAAGCTTAAGAATAAAAATGTTTGATTCTGTTGCACTGCTGCATCTAATTCTCATACCCATATTTCCTGTCACTACACTCTTTGTCATTTACTCTTGGATCTTTATGATGTCAAAAAGACATGATGTCCTTAATTGGATCATCTCAGGAACACAGCTGTGGAGTTGTGGGCAAAAACGGGAGCATGGCCTTGAAGGGAGAGGAGCTAAACAGCTTGTTTCAGACAGAAGATGAACTTAGGGAATGCACCTATGCCCAGTGTAAGGGAAATAATGATTATTTTGAACTGTAAATCATCCTCAGTAGAGTACGAGAATAAACACGAAGGTGGAAATTAACATATTAGGTCAGATTTATCTCGGCTGGCTCCAATAGCAATATTATAAAATGTAATTTTAACTCCTCAGATTAAATTATGTGATATATAAGATGCTAATTATAAGCTTTGGAAGTAGACATATAGTTTACTTTTAAAGAGTTTGCATTTTCCTCCTGTTTCCAGTCTGTAAGCAGAGAAAACAGCTTGAAGAAACAATTTCTTTAAAATCTGCAACTTGAAAATAAGTAATAGCTGTAACTGTGCAGAATCACTGTGTACATCATTTGTGACACTGTGGTCACCTTGTGCAGAGACGTTCTTTCCACCAGCTGAAATGGAGAGGGATCTATGCGTATCTGCTCCATATCAATTGGTTTGTCGAGCTCTGCCTCTTCCCAGGCTTTGATCTGCAGCCAATCACAAGGCAGAGAGATGGACTCAGAGCAAACAGAGTTTGTAATTATTGATTAGAGTGCTTTGTTGGCCCATTGTTGAGTATGGGGTTGCGCAATCAATAGTGTACAGTACCTCCTCTGGAGACATGGTGTCAGTCAACTGAGGGGTTCTGGTCTCCTGAGGAAAGAGGGGGAAGAAAGAGATGATGGACCAAACACTAAGACAGCATTACAGAGAATGATAAGATGCCCCCTGCTGGTTTTAAAGCATCACCCACTGCAAAAGATGTCAAAGCCACTATGTTGGCTTCATGTTATGCTCCCCCCCATCACATTAGTGAGGTTGGCTTAGACTGCCATTTTGGACTGATGCCCCTGTCTGAGCTGTCACTGCCAACTCAGCAGCAGATCACTGATGCACTGCTTCTTTCACCCTTTAGTCTAAAAGCAATGGATAAATAAGGTTGATCCTGATACCTGAGTTTCTGTCTGGCCTGACGAAGACGTGGAGGAGAAAAGTCTCTGAAGGGTCCTCCTGACAGATGGCAGCCTGCGCTTGTCTGAGAATGTGGTATGGCAACACATGTCAGAGTAGAGACAAGTGACACGGATGAGGGAACCTGTCCTTGTATGCAGTGGAAATAACGTATTACCTGAGTCTGTGTGGTTGGTGGAGGGCTCCTGGGGTTTGGGGGAAGGAACGGGTCCATTACATTCTTCCTGCACGGGCGTGGTGGTCTGATGGGTACAACACTGTCAGTAAGTGCATGGTAGACACAAACAAACAACACCTGATGGTCAGGAAATGATCAAATTCTTCCACCTTGTCTGCGCTCTCCTCTGCTCCCTCCTCGTCCACAAAGGTGAACGACTCCCAGCTGATTTTGGAGCCTTGACCCGGTGAACTCTGACCTCTTTCAAAGACTCGCCTTTCAGGTGAAAGCCACCAATCCAAGAGGGCTTGAAGCTCTGTCCTCTCAATCGAACCTAGCAGAATCATAGATTCTGCAGAGAAGGAAGTTTCACAGGGAAAAGTTTGGCATTTAGGGGAAAACTATTGAGACTTACATGAGATCAGCTTAGCGCAAAGCCAAATAACTCAAAGGGAAGCAAATATAATGCTCCTTATTTTCTGTCATAAATATATCCTGTTATAATGGAGGATGTTGATATTAACATGGCCAAAGTTTCAGATAATGAGGTGAGAGTAATCCATGCTAAACAAAAGCTCAGGCTTCAGACTGCTGTAAAAGCTGTTTTATTAAACTTCTTTCCACTCTTGGCTCAATATGATACCATTAAGAGCTGATATCACTCTAATATGATCATGTCATGGACATAGCTCTGTCTCTGGCCCCACCCACATGCTATTCAAACCTTCAGTTTATGAGGGCGACCAATCAGAAGCTTGTTTCAGACACATAATCAATGGAAGGGCTGCAGATACATGATTTTGAACTGTTATATTATGTCATGGAAAGCTACTTGAAGAACTGAAGAAGTAAACTGATCTATTCCATTAATACTATGGCTTTTAAAAGCATAATGAAGTATTAAGGCTCATAAAGATGATGTCGGCCATCATACCTTTGGAGTCAACGATGGGGATGGTTTTCAGGGTTGTGGTGTCAAGCAGATGGTTTAATTCCCGAAAGGTGGATTGAGAAGACAGAAATTTCACTTTGCGCACCATAATGTCCTCCACAAAGATGTTATACTTGCTGGGGATGAGGTTATACAACAATAAGTACAGTTTGTCTTTCAATGACAGCGGTGTGAAAAACAAAACAAAGACTTTTCGACATTTTAACTTTACCTTATGTGCCCGAGGGCCAGCTCAGGCAGGTAGGGTAGCTTCTTCACCTGGATGATGGAGTCATAAAGAGAAGGCTGTAGACCCTGAGCCACCATGTTGGCTAGGATGACTGCCACCATCATGGGTAGGATGTGGGAGATTTGACCAGTGAGCTCAAAGCAAATTACTGCTGTGGAAACTGTATGTGTGACGGCTCCCGTCATTGCTGCCGCACCTGTGGTGAGGGTTAAGTATAATTCCTCCCAATTATTTTACATCGGATTCTCATGTACAGTACTGTACAAAAGTCTCAAGTCACCCCTCATTTCTTTATGTTTTCCTTCTAAGGAGCCAGACTTTCTAGTAATTTTTTAAAGTGGTCTTGAGCAATCATTCTCCCGGATTTCTGAAGGTCTTTCAAAGTTTTCTTTGGACATTGGCTGCTTTTTCACCCATTTTCAGTCCAGTCCTTGTACCTGACTATTTTCAGAGGAATTTTTTTTTTTCGTTTGTTAAGCCACTCAATACTGGCCTATTAATCATTCAATCATAAAAAAGACACCAGACTCAAGGGATGAACCAGGGTTGTGTCTGCACATAACAGACAACTTAGGAAAGAACCCATTTTAAAATTTAAATTTAGTCTTTAGGCAATTTTGTTACTGGCAGCCTGTAGCATAAACATATAATTTGTTCCCATTTCTTTAGTTGAATCTACAAAAAATGCCAAGATAACAGAGTTTGTCAGACATAAAATAGCATTTTTGAACCAACAAGGTGATTCCCAAAAAATTTGCACATGTCAGCATGGTGTGCAGTGTGTCCTTAAAAAAAGAGTAAACTGGATGATTGAGGACAAAAGAAGAAATGGCAGGTCTAAAAAACTGTCTACAGCAGATGAACAGTATCTGAAAGTCATGTCCTTAAGAAATAGGAAAAAATCCAGCAAAGATCTGATACAGGACCTGAGAGATGCATCTGGACCTTCAGTTGGTCCATCTACTGTTCACTGAAGCCTCATCAGAAATGGTCTCAGTGGAAGGGTGGCTGTCAAGAAGCCATCCTTAAGGAAGGGAAACAGGGAGAAAAGGCTGAGGTATACCAAATTACACAAGAACTGGACTGAAAAACAGGTCTTGTGGAGCGATGAACACAAATTTGAAATTTTTGGTTCAATTCATTGTCAATATGCACAAATTAAGTCAGGAGAGAGGTGCAACAGTAAGTGTACAGCCATCTGTAAAACATGGTGGAGGTATGTCATGGTTTGGGGCTGCATTTCAGCCAGTGGTGTTGGAGATCTTGTTAAAATTGATGAAATTATGAATGCAGAAAAGTACTGTCAGATTTTGATCCACCATACAATAACATCTGGAAAGCATCTGATTGGCAACATCTTCATTTTTCAGCATTTCAATGATCCCAAACACACTGCCAATGCAGTAAAAGCATACCTGAATAGAAAAACACACAGTGGAACTTCAGTGATGGATTGGCCTCCCCAGAGCCCTCAACATTATTGAAGCAGTGTGTGATCATCCTGACAGAGAACATTACAAAAGGCAGCCAACATCCAAAGAAGAGCTTTGAATGTCCTTCCTGAAGACTACTTAAAGAAATGACAAGAAAGCTGCCAAAGAGAGTTCAGACTGTGTTGAAGAATAAAAGTGGTCATACCAAATATTGACTTTCAAGTTTGTTAAAATTGTACAAACTCTTTTCTGTCTTATATGCTGTATTTTCATGTGTGTTTGCACACATTTCAATAAATCACTGTACCTATTTCCCATTTTCCTAGCAAAATACAAAGAAATGAGGGGCGCTACAAGACTTTTGCACAGCACTGCATCTAACAAAAGGTCAGTTTGGTTTTGAAGCACTATACTATTTATAATATAGTAAATCAGAAACTTTAAGAGCTTCAAGAGTTTAGCGACCTTGTGAGGCAGATAAAGTACATCTATTTTTTAAAAACAGGGTTACAACACTTGTTCATCAAATTTAATACTTTTCAATTCAATTCAATTCAATTTTACTTATATAGCGCCAAATCACAACAAAATCTCGCGACTTTTAAAGTCATAATTTGTTAATTTTGGTACACAAACTAACATAATTGGGCAGAATGGGGGACGGGATGCTGCTTAACAGACTGACCAATGACAGCGTAACCTCCTGGCAGGATGCGGTAGACTATTCCATCAAACAGGATTCCATTTGGGAACAGAGTCGCCATGATCTCCCCGACAAGGCGACCGAAAGCAGCTCCTTGAGGAGATAGATAAGGCACTCTGGTAAAGACAAATTGAACTGAAGCTCAGCAGGAGACTCGCATTACAAAATCCTCTTACCTAGTATGAACACCGGCATGAAGGCACCTGAGGGGATGGGCATAGTGGTGGAAACTGCTGACATCCAGAACTGCAACACAAAAACAGGATCAAAGCAGGATCGAGACCAGTCCCAGAGGTTTTTCATGCTATTGCACACAGTGCATTTCAAGGCAACACCCACTCTATACACAAAGTAAAGTTGATGCAGGGAGGGAGAGATACCTTCATGATGAAGAAGAGGAGGAGGATGATAAATACACTGACACTAGGATGCAGCCATGCAGCCGAGCGACCCAGACCAAGGGGAGGAGGGTATCCTGAGATTTTGGTCCAGGTGAAGTTATCAAAGAGCGAGTTGATGCACTCTCTAGGCATCAGCTGCAGGAGGAAGCACACACATGTAGTAAAAACGTGCATATGAGATTCAGTGAAGGTTAATGGACTGTACATAAATACTGGAATAAGCTCCCCAAAAAAAACAAAAAACTGCAAATATTTGTCCTCACAGGGTCTTCATCACACAAATGTCTAATGACAGAGAACAAAATCACTACATCCTGATGACTCTATAAATCCCTAATAAAAAAAAGAAAAAAAGTTAAATTATGAAACTGACACATTTTTATATATTTATTAAACAGGAATTTTATATCTCATGAGAATCGTCATTGTAACACGTAAAATTCCTTCCTAAGTAAAACAGCAGCAACAATTTCAAAAAACTTTCCCAACTTTTTCAACATCTGTATTAAAAATAAACTGTAATGAAATTCAATTGGACATATTGGGTAAATTCAAACTGGGACATATGTGATACCAAGGATCACAGATGAGCCTGTGATGATCAGGCTTCTGGAAACTGGAAAACCCTGCACATGTGAATTTTCTATTTGAATTTGTGGTTAAATCAGTCAAGTTTCTGACATTCTACCTTCCTGAAATGAAGAGAGGAATTCAAGGTAAACTATTAAAGATAATAGTTTCACATAATTAAAACTGCTTCACATTTGTGTATGTCCCACACCCCTTCAATATGCATGTTGAACTGTACTTGGGCAAGAACCCCAGACTGCCTCTGATGCATAGATCAGAGCGTCAGTGTGTGTGTAATAGGTAAAAAGCACCTTAAAGAAGAACAAGCAATGTGAATGTGGCATGTAGTGTAAAAAATACTCAGTAAGAATAGAAATATGTTATATACAGTGGGGCAAAAAAGTATTTAGTCAGCCACCAGTTGTGCAAGTTCTCCCACTTAAAAAGATGAGAGAGGCCTGTAATTTTCATCATAGGTATACCTCAACTATGAGAGACAAAATGAGAAAAAAAAATCCAGAAAATCACATTGTCTGATTTTTAAAGAATTTATTTACAAATTATGGTGGAAAATAAGTATTTGGTCAATAAAAAACAAGCAAGATTTCTGGCTCTCACAGACCTGTAACTTCTTCTGTAAGAGGCTCCTTTGTCCTCCAGTCGTCACCTGTATTGATGGCACCTGTTTGAACTCGTTATCAGTATAAAAGACACCTGTCCACAACCTCAAACAGTCACACTCCAAACTCCACTATGGCCAAGACCAAAGAGCTGTCAAAGGACACCA
>VUQS01066582.1:0-12137 GCA_015108495.1 Heterochromis multidens | reverse complement strand
CTGATGACACAAATTGGTCGTGCTTTTTTGTTTTGTTTTGGTTTTTTTCTTTTGTAATACTGGCATGTAGCCTCATTCTGTTCTGTATGTTGTTAACTAAAACCAGAGTGTGCCCTGGCTTACATGACTTTATTTTTCTGTAGCAACCTCACATGCACCTGTGCCTGCTTCTGTTTTGGGCTGATTGTTGCTGTTCTCATTATCTCTCCCTGAGTAAACAAGCCCAGCTGATATATCAATCCGTATATCAGATTACAGTACTCTCAGCACTGTCTTGCAGAGTAGAATCGCAGCTAAGCTAGCTGTGATATGGATGCAAGTGGTGTCTACACCTTAGGTTGCTACCTAGTTTGTGGAATACATTGCTTGAAACAGATTTTTTTATTCACTTAAAATAATGTCTCAGGGTCACAGTCCAGTCAGTATTTCCCACAGAATTAGGTTCTATTGGTGGTGATAGCTGTGGTGCATATCCATGTGTAAAGTGAGTGTGTATGTTGGAAAAGAGGTCAGGGTTTTTCTTACATAGAGAAATAATTGGCACCTGCCAAAAGCATTTCAGCCAGCACCAAAGGAAAATCACAAGCACCAAAATGATAGGATTTCAGAATAAAAAAATCAGGCAATCTGTGAATGTGTTTAATCAAACATACAGTGGTTCAACAAGCAGCACATAAACGTTAATGTGATGTGTTTGTCTTCTTAGTGGTCAGCTCTCCTCTTATCTACAGCCACTGTATTTTACACAGGTGCTGGATCAGCCAGCGCAGATGCAGTGATTTGGTTTTGACTGGGTCCCACAGCCTCTCCCAGTGGGTTAAGCAGTATTATATTACAAGGTTTCCAACATCCACTCATTGTGTCAAACTCCATGTTTCAGCACCGGCGTATGGGCCTGAAATACTGACATAAACGTTGCACTAAAGACTTTACTTTCAAACATTTTCTAGTTTGCTTCTTTTCCCTGCTAAATGCTGATTTTATAACAGAGAGGTTGTCTGATAAAATCCCTGTTCACACACATTAAAGTCTTGATCGTTCTGTGATTTCATCAATATTCACATGTTCAATCAGTACTCAGAGACAGTTTGAAGTCCCATCAGGATAAAGCTTCTTGTTAGCGGATATACTGACAATTTATAGTCGACAATTCTTTAGAGTTCTGGTTTGGTCATGTACGTAACTGATGTTACCTCATTTTTGAACTGTCTGAGAAACAGAACCTAAAATAGAGAGTATCAGACAGAGGCTGAAAGGAGGTCCTATAGCAATGTAAAGCATAAAGAAACTAGTATGTTCAAAACTCTAAAATTTTTAAATTTTAATACAATAACATTTTTAAATACAATTGCACAGCAGTTTATTGTACTGACAGTGATGCTTTTTTATCTTTGCCAAAGATGGATCACAGCTCACTGTGTTTTATCATGTATGTAATCTATTCTATTCTGTAATACTCACAAATACACACACTCATTACTGATTGACTGTGTTCAGTACTGAGCGTAGTCAGCACTGAAAGGAAAAACCCTGGAAGTGCACCCAGTGTACTTTCTTTAATGAATTATTAAGTAAAACCGTAGATACTTACATTACTTACAGAGCAATAATCATCTGCCGCTCTAGTGAGTGGACAGACTCCAACTCCACCGTCTTAGACTGCAGCTGATGCCAGTAGTTCTCTGCAACCTTGGTGTGCTCAGCTTTCAAAAAGTGACATGTCACAGAGTTACCCTAAGACAGGGAACTTGTTAGAGTACTTTGTGTTACAAACCTTGTGTATCTTGATTATATTGTTCAGAATTTTTTTTCTTTTACCCTATAACTTCCCTCGGAGTGACAGCTCAAAGGCAGAAAAATGATACTACTTTGTAATGTGTTACACCCAACACAGGTGATTATAGACACAGTTTAATGTTAAGTTTTTGTTGCAGACTTCTTTTCTTAGTGTTTCAGTGGAGGGTGTTGCACTTAGTTTGTGTCTGATAAATCTTTTGCTGCTCAGCAGGTCCATAATTAGGTCTGACCTGGATCAGCTATAGCAACACAAACTGGAACAAATTTGAATTTCTTCAGGTCAGTTAGAGACTTAGTTTGGTTAGTAAAAATGGTCTGCTTGAACTCAGTACATGGCTTGCTAAATTATTCCATGCAGCACAGGAGCTGGTGATCCTTAGGGACCTATAATGTTAGTGTAAATCTTCTTCTCCCTAACAAGGTGAATGTTCCTATACCACAGCAGGCGAGCGGCGTGGTGACTGCGCATCTATCTGTGGGACAGGGAAATAATAGCCAGCCTCCTTGCTGGGTTAAAGGTTCAGAATACACTAACCATACCTCCTGCTGATTTCATATCCATACACACAGAGGAGGGCTGCTATACAGTCTGTTACCCATAAACCCATAAACGCACCTCCTACACCTAAGCCAATTCACTCTTTATAGAAGTGCAGCCTGAAAAAAAATGTCCTCAATATGCACAAATGCGCTCACTCTGAAAGTCACCCACTTAAATCTTTAAAGGCTAGAAGTGCAGCTAACACACATACACACACACACACACACACACACACACACACACACACAGACATACACACACACATATTAAAGCATGCTGCAGTAAAGGAACCGTTAGGGAGTTAATTCCAATTCTGCTGACAGTAGATAGGTTTTACCATTCTCTCTCACTATCACATAGTAATTACTTATAAGGCCACAGGGATTATGATGTCCCCAACTCCCCTCTGTAATAGAGCTCTTGCTCCATATAACCCTTTAGCTTTGCTTCCCAGTGTCTATCATCCCCCTAATTAAGCTGTCCCTCCCTCTCATTATCACTGTATGTAATATCCTCCAACCATTAACTTAGCCCACTTCTCCCACTCCTCACCATTACTAACCCCTCCCTCTTCTGCCTCTCCTCCAGCCTTCCTGTCTTGTTTTTACGCTTCTCCCTCCTCTGCTCTTTTCTTCACTCAAGCCTTCACAGTGCTGCCACACTGGATCAGCGCAGTCTAATTCTACTCCTACACAGCAGTGAAAGGAAGCAGAACCACTATGCCCTGAATATACAAGTGTTTGAGCTGGGGGAGGGGTACGCTTCTTCACTGACACAATACAGTACAGAGATAATTCAGTATGCATTGGCCTTACATAATCAGCCGTGTTTCTTGGTGCAGGCACAACATGTTCAAGCATACATTGCGCTTCATTTTCTCAGCTCTGATCATGTTTGCTGTTTCCTAAGTGCCTGCATCTATTTCCGTCTTGTCTCCATGGCTCCTGCTGCAGCAACATACAAAATGCAGCCACATCTTCAACCGACTTCAACTCTCAGCTGAAAACTCATTAAGATGTTTGTGCATTCGAGCATCAAAGGACAACTGTGTGTGTTGTGTTGATAAGTTTGTGTAGGTCAATACTGTATACTAACAACAGCTAGTGGCTAGTTTTTCAAATAGTGATAAAACTCATGAGGCCAGTAATTAGTAGTCATTTCTATTAATACTATTAATCAACAAAATAGTAATAAGTAATATATCCAGTTATCCAAACCCTTTTATGAATAAGAGAAACTTGGCATGCAGCATTTCTCACACATAAAGTGTATTGATGACTGCCCAAATATAATTTGTGATTAATTTTTCAGCCGCCTGAGATTATGTAATTGATTTACTATTGAGCGATCTCCTTCCTCTTATTTTAAAAGTTCAGTGACTGCTAATCAGCTAGCTCTGGTCTTTCTCATCTCATGTTTCCCTACCAGCAGACTGGACAGATCGCTGTTCTGGAAGTCAGCTGCCTCAAGCTTTCCGTCCTGTAGTTGGACAGTCGACTGTGTTGGACTGCAGCGGGCCGCGGCAGTAGTCCTTGTCCTGCTCTGGAGATCAGCTGCTGTATTGTAGCTCACCAAGGCTGCAGAGCAGAACACGTTTACTTTCAGCCACTGCAGTCCAAGACAGTTTGAGCTGGTCCGTGGGATGAGGAGCTTAATGGAGCAGCAGCTGATTACTGCACCATTGTTTATTGACACGCAGCACGGTGGCTTGGTGGTTAGCACTGTTGCCTCACAGCTAGAAGGTCCTGGGTTTGACTCCACCATCTGGCCGGGGCCTTTCTGTGTGGAGTTTGCATGTTCTCCCCGTGTTTGTGTGGGTTCTCTCCAAGTACTCTGGCTTCCGCCCACAGTCCAAAGACATGCAGTTAGAGGGGTTAGGTTAATTAGTGATTCTAAATTGCCTATAGGTATGAATGTGTGCGTGAATGGTTGTCTGTCTCTCTGTGTTAGACTGGCAACCTGTCCAGGGTGTACCCCGCCTCTCGCCCTATGGCAGCTGGGATAGGCTCCAGCCCCCCCGCGATCCTGAATTGGATAAGCGGAAGAGAATGGATGGATGGATGTTTATTGACACAAAGTATATATGGTATTATTTATTAATTCATCTAACTAAGGAAGGGCCTCCTTTTGCACATGTACATGTACCACAGATGTTTCTGTGGGAAACATTGACTCCACTTTCTGTATAAATCATGTAAAGAAATCATATTGGAACTGCTACTTTTCAGAAAGTTTATACTAATGTAATGCACTTAGTAGCATTTGCTGGAGTTTTCATCCATATTGTATTCTCTTCCTTAGGAGAATGGATTTTCTTTGGCGTTAATGGTTCAGTGTGACATTAGATCATTTGCTCATGTGATAATATATGGTTGTGTGTTATTCAGGGGCTTGTGTCAGATGAATGTCTCCTGTGATCTGTGTCCCATTGTCCACTGACAGATTTTTCACCAGTGCCTTGTTGTATTTGAATCTTGATAGTTGGGCTAAAAAAAAACAAAAAACACCTTTGTTAGTTTAAAATGACCTATGAGATGAAAAACATGTTTTTCCTCATGTCAGTCAAACAGCCATGATTACAAAACCACTAATTTAGGATTACTTTTGTTTTAAATTGAACAAAAGGTGAGGGTAAACTATGCTAATAATTAGGTTGCCCAGCCTGTAATGTGTCAGTGACAGTGATGGTATTGGTGTCAGCTTGTTAGCTCAACCTTTTGTCCAACACAGGAATGGAGATTTTCCCCACCTGTCCTTTTTCTGTGATACTAGGTCTCCATGACACTACACTTGCTAATCATACAAGATGAAAATCTGTGTCACAGCAGTGTGCAGATGTTTGTGTTCACCTCTACCTCTAGCTCAGCACAGCAAAGTAAAAGAGGCACCACCTTTTGGTGGCTACCAAGTCAAATTCTTAGCAGAAGCAGACCACAAAATAAGCAAAAATGATACAACTCACACAATTCTGTGAATATTTTGGCAACTGCTGGTTGTTGGACTGTACTGGAAAATGTTGAATTTTTTCCAACCCTACGGTGAATGACTGCATCCTGATATAACAGTAACTTGCCATGTTGTCAACTACGCATACGGATTTATGTCAGCTTTTACACTAAGGATCAGTCTTAAATTGGCAGGCAACCTAATGTTAGGTGACTTCTCTCTTCATCACGATGGACCAGCTTTTTCCAGTTTGATGGGTGGTCAGTGTGTTTGGCTTTTAATGGACTGGTGGAGTGTTATGAAAGCCAGAGCAGGAGAAAGAAAGAGGTGCTCTATTTTTCTCTTCCTTAACTGCAGCAGTGTTCTCACTTTTACTGCATCTGCCAGCTGAACACACAGACACACCCAAACACACTCAAATAAAAGACACACAGAAACCATAAGGACAGCCAGAGGGAGGGGAACACAGTGATCTGTTTGCCTTTTAAATACAGATAAGAGAAACGCCAACTGCTCCACAACAGCCTCGGCCAACAATCAGCCACAACCGATTTAGTCTCTGCTTGCTCATTATAGGACCTGGACGCTGCGCTGCCAGATTTAGTCTGCCAGTTGACTTCATGGGTACCAGCACAGACACAGGAACAGCTGGGCTGGAGTATTTTGTCATTTCAGTCTTGTGTAAAATATGTAAATGCTAACATTCATAGCATGATGGCAAGCAGCAGCAGAGTTTAAAGAAGCTCTGTTGACAGCAGCAAGATAATTACACCACATTGTGATTTCCTACCACAGAGTCTCTGTCTGTTGAAAGCATTTTAATAATGATAGCTCATGGTGTGTTTGTTTGCATACAGTGGAGATAAGATTAGCAAAGAGAGCAGCCTTTGCATCTCTGGAGGCTGAGGGATGCAGTCTCTCCTCCTCCTGGCCTATTGATCCAGAGGTCAGCTCAGATTCACACAACAGTGTTCTGGTTGTGTAAGTCTGTACAAGCCACAAACCTTCAGACTTAATCATTCTTCCCTTCTTTGTGAAGAAGCACATTTGCCTGTTATTGTCTGGAGCATTAAATCAGATGGAGCTGGGCAGCCAGGTAAGCCAGAGCCTCATCTAATCTTCAGGCTGATCAGTAGCAGGATGTCGGCCGGGAACAAGAAAGTGATTCAGCCGGCTGCGAGGAGCCGAGCTGTGGATCTGTCAGCCAAATATGGTAACATTGGAATTTGCCACATGTTCACTTGAAAAGAGCTATTGCACCTCAAGCTATTACAGCTAAGAGGCTGTGTAAATGTCAGGTAGAGTATACTGTGCCGGGCTGAAGTAAAGCAGACAAAGACCCTGCTGTCCTGAAATTCCTATCCAAAGGAAGTCCGCAAGTTCCTCTTTAACTTTCTTTAACTAACTCCATCCTTAGTGCTCACCTCTCTTCATTATAGTGGATTTGCACTGCTCTCCCCAGACATTACCTGTCAAGGTGTGTTGTACTTTGTGTTAGCATTTTCTTCATATGAACTCTGAGCTTCTTTAGGTTTCTCTGTCAGTGTCGGTTCAGCTATGGCAGCTCTCACTGCCAGTTCTTCTAATCGTTCCACAAGGAGCCACAAACATAAAATGCATTATCTGCTTCTGAAACCAAATCCTCAGAATAATACTTAAAGTACAGAAGCTTTTAGGTACTGTGCTGCTGAAGTTTTGCAGAACTCTGTGTCTGTTGCTGCATGTAAATGTTCCTCCAGCTTCATCCAGGGAACAGAAAGCGCTTTTGAGTTAGAAGTTAAGTGTATGAAGATAGGAAGGGTGTTTCACAGGCTGCATTATGAATGGATATGAAAAGTTTGTTAACCATTATTAGGTACACTTCTTGCTTTTTAAACCCATTCCCCTAGTTAGTTATCTGACGCATCACTGTTTATGCTGCTCGCTTTATAAAGGCAGCAGAGAGCAACAACAATTTAAGTTGAATTCTTTATTACTCAGCATTTGCTCAAATACAGTATGTGAAACATTTGACTTTTACCTCACTGACACAAACATCTTGAGTGAAATTTTAAGAAGGTGAAAGCTGGGCTAGTAGTCATTTTTACCATGCAAGAAAAGAAGGAATCTTTTATGTATAAAGTGAGCAAATAATTTGTGCACAGATAAAGCTCTTAGTATGGTGAATAGGAGAGTCAAATCATACTCTAAATTTGATTGTAAAGTTGAATATTTTAAAAACTATTAGTCATTTGATTGTGAAAATTAATAATCAATTGTGGCGTTCCACAGAATGCAAAGCTGGATTTCCATCAGGAAAGTTGGTGGAGCCAGCACCGCTGGGGTTAACGTAGCACTAGCCACCTGTATAGTGCAGCTCTTACATGCAGAGAGAGAGAGGTGAATGATAATCATGAACATTAGTGAATTAATATTAATGAATATTGAATAATGAATATTGTAAATGGTTCTATGACAAATGCCAGTTCTTAAAATCCTTATTTATTTATTTATTTATTTTTAGTGTTTGTCAATGAGAACATAAGCCTTAGGCTGTCTTCATCTGTGGCCACAGTAAAGCCTTTTTTGATCAGTTTATGGTCTCAATCACTAGTTTTAAGTCTTATTTAATACAACATACTGTTTCTAAATTGTGGTCACAAAGGAGGCTGAAGCAGGGTATGCTTTGGGGTGGCTCTACCTAGTCACTAGCATATGAGTGAGCAGTGTTCCTGGGTTTGTCACTCAGATTCACCCCTTCTTTGTTGATATCCGGTTTCAAAACACCAAGATGGAGACAGCAAAATTCTCGGCTGCTTTGTATTTACATCCTAGATATTGTGGTTATCAGCAGGCTCAATCAACACTGCAAGAAATAGGCACTGCCATTCTAGCCATTGTCAGCCTGGATCATGACTGTACTCTCACCAGCAGCTCTCTTTTTTTGTTGGAGAACCTTGCATACCCACAGCTTGAAATGTATTTGTAAGTATATATCGATATGGCTAAAGATACATATTTGCAGACACTTGACTTAAAATTAAAGTATGGCTGAGGAACTATTTGGATCTTAATGATTCTCCTCATTTGTGTGTGACTATGTCTTTGTACTTACACAGCAGAATAAGTAAGAGAGAATAGAAAAGTGAGGGAGAAAGACGTCCCGAAGCTCTGTGATCATTTACACTGTGATCTAATGAGTTGACTAATCGCGTCCAATTCACAGTAATGTTGCTCTCATAACATATTTTACTGTTTTGGTTGTTAGAAAATAGAACAAAAATGATTCATGAAGTTTGATTGTAACTTATACCTGGCATGTTGATCAGCAGGCATTACCAAGCTGCTGAGCTAAATGTGAAATAATAGTCATGACAACATCAGGCAAAATAAACAGAGAGCAGCTGTGATGCTGACATTCACAGTGAGTGAAGACAGTTTGAAGCCTGAAGCGAAAAACTGATGTTTTTTAAGTACAGTCAAAAAAGCATCTGTTTCCAGGACATATAGTGGAAGTATGAAGTAATGAAGGGAACTTGAATTCAGTATGAACCAGATAGAATCACTTTGGTTTCTTTTTTCTTTTCTTTTCTTTCGAAGGAGGCATATTGATTTGTTAAAGCAGGGAAAGCAAAATTGGAATTAATAACATCAGCAATTGCTCCATTTCATTAAGTGTCAGAGTAATGTGTTCCAGTGAGCCAGTATGCTCAGTAGCAGACCTCCTCTAAGCGCTCTGCCTGTGTCATGTAATTGTTTTTGCACCCGCTCACAGTCTTACATGTAGTAGATGCACCCACTCCCTGTCATTTCATCTATAAAGAAGAGAAGAAGGTGAAAAGAAAGGTTGTGGGTGCACAAGACACTCAGGTTTATGAAGGATCTCCGTATTCATAGCGACAGGTTCCAGGTGTACTTTTGCCTTAGCAATCAGCAGTTCAACAGTCTGCTGGTGAGAGTTGGACCTAGGATCTGTCGGATGCGGACACATTTCTGAGAGGCAATTTCTCCAAAGGAATGTTTAGCAATTTGTCTGAGGTGGGTAATTTATATGAAAATAAAATGTGACAAACGAACACTCCTGTTAAGTCTGTTTAACATAAAGCAATGCATTTAACATCAGCCGACTGAAAAGCTAGACATGAATTAAAATAGTTTTAAGTCTTTCTTGCTCAGTTTTGGGGTTTTCTCTGTATTATTGTAGGGTCTTTACCTTACAATATAAAGCGCCTTGAGGCGACTTTTGTTGTGATTTGGCGTTATATAAATAAAATTGAATTGAATTTTAATAGCACTTACATTTGTCTGTGATTGTAAATTATTTTATTTGAATGAAAATAGCCTAGCTTATATAAAAACAGTACTAAATTATGTTGGTTAATGGTTTTTCAGTCAGTTTTAGTGATAGTATTAAGATAATAATACTGATTATTGAGATATGACGAAGTAAGAATTTCATTAATGTAACATGAGAGTAAAGTCTTTAAACTTGAACTTTAATGATGTTGTTAATTTCAGATACCTGGCATCTGGTGACTCCTTCACAGTTGCCTCCAATTACCAAGTGGGCATCACCACTGTGACATACATGGTGCCAGATGTCACCAAGGCCATTTGGGACAGCCTGGTGGATGAATTTCTGCCTGTGCCAAAAGCTGCTGATTGGAAGGAGATTGCCCAGGGCTTCGAGAAAGGTGGAATTTCCCCAACTGTGTGGGGGCAATAGATGGGAACCATGTGGTGACCCAGGCACCAAATAACCCAGGTTCACAGTATTTTAATTACAAGGAAACATGCTTGATAGTGCTTCTGGCTGTTGTGGACACAAGCTACCTTTTCAAGGTGGTGGATATTGGAGCCTTTGAGCGAACACTGTATTATACCCTTTCATTTATTATGTTGTGTTGTTGCAATTTTAATCTGTATCTATATTTCCATGTCCTTTTTCATATTATTTCATTACAGGGAGGAATGTGCTAAGGCCCTGTCCTGGAAAAGGTTTCACCCAGCGCCAGGAGAGTTACTGGGAATGCCTTTGGGATGCTTGCTGCACAGTGGAGGATCTACCACTGAGTGACTGGAGCGAGTTCTGAAAATGTGGATGCCGTTGTTAAGGCAGCAGTGGATCTGCCCAACTTTCAGAGATGGAACTCTACAGTAGCACCTCCTGGCCCACCGGAGGACATACCTCCATTTCATCATGCAAGTAGAGTTGGCACAAACAAGTCCACCCAAGAGACCATTGCTGTGTGGGAGGCCTTTAACAACTACTACTCTTCTCTCTTCTTCTCCCTGATGGTCTTTCTCTCCTTAATGTATCTCTCCAAGATTTTTTCATAGTTTTTAAGGCTTATCCTCTAAGTCTTTTGTATTAATAAAATGTTGTATATTAAAATTATATGTCATAACCTCAATAAGGAAACTAATAGGTATATAGTTATTCAGAGGCAAAACATAATATATCTAACCTACATTTGTACATTTTTTCCTGTTCTACAACAATCTAACTGGCAAATCTACTTAAATGGAAATATGTCAATCATTCCTACCATGTGATGTCTATATAGATCTTCCATATGGACCTATAATCAGCTCAATACATCTTTATTTTACAGCTGACAACAAGAGTGTATTTATTATAACATTAACATTATTTCAAATAACAACCAAAGTATTCAATGAAGTTTCAGATGAGTTCACAAACCTAAACTACACATATTAGCCTCTCTAAATACAACAAGCTGCTTCACTGTTTAAAAAAACCTGGCATGCCCGATTTAGTGGAAATATGTTTCCACAACAACGCTTTCCTCCCTAGGTCCCTATAAGCATGTGAACTGGTGTCATAAATTTCCTTTAAACTGTGTTGAACTTTGACCACGTCATGCACGAGTGCTCCCCGAAAGCGTGCTTTCGAAGGGCACTTTGCTCGATGCAGGTAATTGCATTGTTGCATTGTTGCGCAGCGCAAGCCAAAGAGAAGAATGGGTTTCAGAGGACAGCGCAGCGCATGCCGCTTCCTGCTGTCATTTATGGCCACACTAGTTTCTTCTTTCCCTGCTCTCAGTCTCACTGGGAGCGCAGTTCTCTCGCACAGTGGCGCTGACAAGACACGGGTAAAATGAAATCATATTAATTGAGTTGATGACAACATACAGTATTATGGCACTGCAAGTGTAATAAAAGCTTCCCTAAAAGAGTTGCACTGAACATAAGCATGAGGGCAAGTGAGAGAGCAACGAGACAGTGAATCCATCGTTGTCTGAGCTTTTCAATTACATCATCTCACTTGACCACAGTTTGTGTATCAGCCAAAAATAATTGAGAGCATAGAGGAAAAAGCTGTTGGTGTAGCACAGAGGTCACTAACAGGTGGACCGCAGTCCGGGTCCAGACCCAGAAGCTGTCCCATACGGACCCGGACCTACAGCCAAAACAGAAGGCTATGATTTAACACCTGGCGGGTCGCTTCGATTTTAACCGGCGTAGCTTTTATCGTCTTTACGGTAGTGGTTTCGTCACTGAGGAAACGCACAGACCAATTACATGCGAGTTAAGCCATACCACGTGATACCACTCAGTCAATCAAATCTGTGCATTCCAGGCGGCAAACGCTGCGACTCCACAGCGCTGATAGATGAGAGTTAGAGGCAAAGATGGTAGGAAGAAAAAGAAAGACAGCGATACATGTAGAAAAAACAAACAAACGAAGGGAGCGATACAGACGGGTGAGACGGAGAAAGGGAGAGAAAAATAAGGAACAAAAGGCGCTGTCCAAAAAAAGAAAAGCGGATAGCGAAAATAGAGCATTTAAACTGGAATGGACAGACTCATTTTTGTTCATACTTCACTGGGAGCACTAAACCAGTCTGGT
>VUQS01066579.1:8862-20216 GCA_015108495.1 Heterochromis multidens | reverse complement strand
GGTGGTGGGAGCATCATGCTGTGGGGCTGTTTTGCAGCCTCAGGCACAGGGAGCCTTGTTCGGGTGCAGGGCATCATGAAAAAAGAAAATTATGTTGACATTTTGAGGGAGAACATGCAGAAGTCGGCTCGTAGTCTAGGCTTAGGTCGTCGCTGGGTCTTCCAACAAGACAATGACCCAAAGCATACATCGAAATTAGTCCAACAATTCCTCAAGGATACCAAAACCAAGATCCTGGAGTGGCCCGCACAGAGCCCAGACCTCAATCCTATTGAGAACCTGTGGCGAGTGCTCAAAGTGAATGTCCATGCTCGGAAACCATAAAACATAACATAACCCATAACACAACATAAACAGGGGCAGCGTATTAAGACCACTCAGTCTTATCTACACAAAACTGGCAAAACAAATGCCCATCCATATTCATACAAGCTATAAAAGATGATTATGTAACTACCTAAATAGATTCCATCCAGTCAGAACACACTGAAGCTTCCAAACCTAGACAGAAAACGTGGCCTCAAATGCAGTACGCTCTCTCTGCCTCTGAAAAGATGGAGTGCTAACTCAGGATAAAATGCCATGGCATATTACATAATGTTTAAACATCACTCGCAGCGAGTTCTGACCCAGTTTCTTTTTAGTAGCAGAGAAAGAAAAAAATACCACAGACCACAAACAGTTTTTTTTCCTATATCTGAAAGGCACCTTTTGCTACTGGAATCAAAACACTGTTATGAAGTCAAAACCTAAAAACTGGTCTAAAACTCCCCTGTGTATTCAAGCTACAAATATCCCAAAAAAATCCACAGCATGTATGTTAGAAGTCATGAAGGTGTTTGTCACTTTAAAAAGATAGACAATTACAGAGGCTAAAAATCTAAATAGGGAGAGTGACAGAGAGACAGAGCGGCATGTTTCTAGATGCTAGACTGCTGCTGGATGGCTGAGTCATCACTGGCAGCTATTTTTACTGTATGAAACTTTTAGTTTATTTACTATAAAAGCTTATGTTAAATATTTAGAAATGTATGTCACGTTGCATAGCTCATGTCTGTGGTTGTATGGTTTTTATATTGCTTTTGAAAATATAGACAGGTGACACATAAAGGCAAAAATGCCCCCTCGCTTCAGTGCTCCTTATCATGTAACCAACATTCTTCCAAAAAACACTGACAGTGAAGGAGAGTGTTGTGGAACATGTGGCTCCAAAATCTCTCATGTTCCGCTGGGTTGTGATCGAGTTGTGATCTCAGGCCACAGCAGAGGATTTACATAATCTAGTCCCATTCAATAAGTACCGTTTGATAGTGTCTTCTACCTGTTTATTTTAATGAAAAACATTAAAGCTTTGTAACATATTCAACAATGTCTTCTTAGATATAAATATGTTGGTTTATATAACTTTAACATAATCCTGAACTAAATTCCTATTATTTTGGCAAACCAAACACAACTGATATGACATTGTTTTTGGATCAGCAGGAATGGCTATTGTTAAGATTTTAAAAGTACTGGAGATTACTAAAACTTTATTCAATTCAAGTTGAACTTATGAAGGCACCCACAACAGCTAAACATCAACTGGAAAATGGTTACTTTTAACCATTAATCTACATCAATATTATTAAGTTAAGAACAAGTTTGGCAGTCAGAAACAGTGAATTTCTCCATTTGAATATTATGATGTTTTGATAGATTGCTTGTTTTCTCCACCCTTGCATGCAACAGACTGGTTGCAGTTGTGGCAACAAGAACTGTTGGCATTGTGCATGCTGCTGCATTGCACACACACGCATACACACACACACACACGCATACACACACACACACACACGATGTTTGCAGTGCCTATAGTAAGACCAAGCACTGAAGTTTATCGATAATAATCCAAGTCCTATCGCAATGTTCCTTTTAGCTCTGTTTTTCTCTCCACCTGCTCCTCTTAGCAGATTCGTCGTGTTGCTAAACCCAACAATAATAATAATAATTTGAGGAAAACCACTGCATGGTTAAATCATCTGTAGCCTCTTTAGGCATTAACAACCAATCTAGGAACCCAGTGGTCTTTGCTCACTGGCCAATTTTTGTAGCCAGTATATCTAGGGAGTGGATATGCAGTTCAAGAGTTTATGACCCAAAATTTATTGATAAGACAAGCCCTATTCATCATAGACTGCTGTATGAGAGAATGTAAATTCAATTTAGACCTAATTCCTGACATGATGAGCACTAACTGAAACCTCCTGGCGTCCAAAGAAGGAGGACAGGAGCTCCAGCTGGTAACAGCAGAGTAGGGACACATTTAGACTCATGGACTCAGGTTCTGGGAAAGCAGAAAAACACTTAAACTGCATTTTTCTTAACAAGTGGTCAATATTTTGCTTAGCCAATTATTTTTAAAAAAAAATGTAATTTTACAATAAGTTAATCAACTACTTTAAATAAGACTACCTGAAGGTAACTAAACAACCTAGCTGGTTTGGGCTTTTTCTAGTAGACATACTCGTGGAGAGTAAAAAGAAAAATACTCAAGCAGTGTGTCAAACAAGAGGACAACTGACAGCCCACAAAGCCAACCCTGCTACACTAAACAACCACTTACAGAAAATAAGTGGGTACAAAGAAGCATTTGTTCGAATAATTTGTTTTGTTTATTTTCTCTCATAGAATGACTTAAAAAGTGAAAAGTGCAAAGCCAATTTCGCTGGACACTTATAAAAAGAAGTGCATTTATTAGATCTGCTTACACTTAGTTTGCTCCTTTTTCACAATAAAAAGGTTTCTGGAGTGCCTCAAGTCATTGGTAAGAGAAATATTTGTATCTCTTAGGATAAAGAGGAGTAGTAAGATAAAATGTTAGGTTATAACAGAGTACTCCACAGCTCATTCGTGCAATACGCAGTTTATAGTTGTATACAATATTTGCTAAACTGCAATCCACTGAATCCCAAATATCCCCTCTGCAGCACTATTTTAGTGTTAAATCACTGCAGGCCATCATGCAGTAGTTTCAGAGTAGCTTTATTCATCAAAGACCCGGCACATCTGTCAGCAAAAGGTGGGGTCCCTGGCTAAAGGCCGACTTCAGAGGCAGAGAGCTACAGTATGGGATGGTGCTCGTGGGTGTTGACCAAATTTTGGCCTACTTACAACTGTAGTGGAACTACAGCAGGCATCATAAATAAAATGTCTAATGGTATGGGCTCACAGAGTGTTGCCAGATCTGTGTAAACTGGCCAAGATACTGCCAAAGTAAGGCAAGAGTCAAGGCTATAACCTGTATTTACAGAGTGAGCCAAGGTATTTATTTCAGTAGAGGGGCAGTAACCATCTTGCAGTCTATCAAAATAAAAATAAGAAATGTTTTATCATTTCAACTGTGTCAACTGAACAGAACAACAAAGAGCAAATGGGCAGATGCAAAGTAAATGATGACCGTGCAGAATTTCATCCCTGGTCACTGATGTAATCAGACTGATGCTGCTCAGCTTGTCAATTTTTTTTTTGTTTACTGCTGTTGTTTCACACATGCTCAAACACAGGTACATAAAACTCTGAATAGAGCATTTTTATTTAATGCTTTGGGAGAGTTTTAGGCGTTGGGCTTACATACCCGAGCAGTAGAAAGAAAGGTGTGGGCAGAATGAGATGGATGAGCACTGTGCGCTAGGATACAGTGGCAAAAGTATCACTACTATAAGCCAAAAACTGTTAAGGCAGTAGCTTTTCACCCCTGTGCTAGACAGCAGGTGTGGAGACCCACAGGGCTGCCAGACAGTGAGGCCAAATCTGCTCCTGTTAATTACCCTGCTGAAACCAAGGCGTGTCATTATGCTGTCTTTAAGTACAACTCTGCTCCCTTGAAATTCTGATATAGCTCAGAATGAAATGCATGCTCCACTAATGACCTTTGCCTTGCCTGATACTAATCATATAGTGGGGCCTTGCTTTCAGCCAGATTTAAGAGAAGCTGTCTAGAATGGCTGTTGTTGAAGTCTGAAACTGTGGGCTATTTCTCAGATAAGAATTAGACTGCACCCACCCTACAAATCTGGAAACAAGCAGAGTATGTGTGAGAGAATTTCTGAGACTTATCTATGGAGAAAAAACATTTTGGAATAACAATTGCTTAAATTTGGCACTTTGAGGAATGTAAGTAGTAAGCACAATGCTGCTATAGATTCAGTGAGGAACAGTGGAACTAGTGAAAGTAATATACATTAAAAGTAGTGCAAATTAGCTACTAGCAGTTCCTCTTTGCAATGGCCCTATGAACTACAGAATTACTGTTAATTCTTTAGGCTCAAATCTCTCCATCCACTTATGTGCTACAGTTACTGCCTCATAATGACTTAACATAACATTTTTACACCACTGAAATTCTCTGCTTGAGAAAACAGATGTTTAAATTTGCAAGAAAAAGAGCACTGGCTCACGTATGTATCCAATTACAAATGCTTGGATCAGTGGATCCCTGACAGCTTTACATTGAGAGTTTCAATAGTGATACTATTGCACAGCTGTACACAGTCTCTTAAATGTTTTCCATTTTTGGCATTTTTTCAATACTGCTTTTAAAACACTTAAATTTGCTGACCATAATAACTTTATATGCTTAGTAGTGTTTTCTAGATGAAGGGAAAACAAGGTGCTGATCAACAAGGCTTTAAAAAGTACTGTTTCACTGTTAATGCTGTCTATGATAACACAGAGTTTACTGTCTAGACTCTTGGACTGCTGAATATATTTCAGCACACAAGCAGATTTTCACTAGTAGATTTTTTACTATTCACTGTAAGTGCTTAATTTATTTATTTATTTAACATCAAAATTAGATTTCCATACATAATAACATGCCTTGAACGATGTTCAATTGCAATTAAATGTAAGCTGTATAACCTCTGCTCAAGATAAACTGAAATGGAGGGAGACAGAATGGAAATGGGAAGCACTGTATGGTCAGACAGGAAATCCATAGAGAGATCATTCTAAGCAGCAACACTAGAACAAACAGGAAGAATCCCCACTGTATTTCTGTTCATCATCCTGTCTCTCCACTGCTAACACTAAGCCTAATAAAATCCCCTTAGAGGTGTCGCAGAAGCAAGTAGATTAAGAATATTGCCTGCTGGTTTTACAATATAAAAGGAGTTTATACAATCATGTCTTGCCTATGTTTTTTATTTTGTGATGGAGGAGTAGGGAGGTGTGAAGGGGGAGATGTGAAACCTGATGACAGGTGGTCAACAGCATTTCATTAAACTGTAGCATTTCATCACGCAAGTCCTCAAAACAGAGAAGGTGGGGGGTGGCTGGGTGGAACTGTGGGTCTCACGCAGAGTACAGTCTTGGTTTCATCACAGCAGGGAGGACTCAGGACCTAGGGGCAGCAGGGCAGTGAGAGGGAATTCTTGAGAACGATCTAAAGATCCAACGTTGCCGTGACCAAAGAAGTCGGTTAGCTGATGAAGCTCAATGCTGTAAGTGCCTAAATTCTGAATTAGGAGCCTACCTAATGAGCTACATATTATACTATTGATGTAATCCTCTATTCATTGATCAAAGATAGTGCAGTATATATTTTGGCCCAGGCTCCAGTTCACAAGGCTTGGAGCAAAGCCATTAGTCATCTGAAATTTAAAAACTCACAGCACCACTAGGATCACAGCTGGATTTCCTTCTTGGTTGAGGAGTTGGATAATTGGATAAGTATCTAACGGGAGGTTACAACGTAAGAGTTTCAGTTGAGTTGTTGCAAATAGCCTTATTAGTTTTAATTCATCAGAATTTGCTGCTTCCCAACAAGAGTCCTGCTCTGATTAGTGGTAAAATACATAAAGCTATATTCCATTTCATTTTCTAACTATTATATAAAGGATTAATTCACAACCAGAGACTGCACATAAAAGATGGACCTAACCAGCACCCATTGATTAGTTAAGTCCTGTCTTGGAGCCTGGAGCAAAGGATTTAGTTCTTTGCCATCTCTGCATTTTAAAAATCCCTAATCTCAAAAGTTAAGTGTTTACTGAGGTCCCAGATGGGGCAGGACCAAAGATCATTTTCCCATTGCTTCTATAAAGATAAACTACTTTTTGGAACCAGCTATCTTGTTCCCTGTGGCCATTTGAAAGACTGCAGGTTTAAGGCATTTGCAAGCATTTAGTTAATTTTTCATACTTGGAGGCTTGTACAAAGCTTTTGTATTTATATAGTCTATTGTAGACTTGTGTAGAGGAACTGGTCCACAAAGTTCTTCTAATTTCATATTTGAAGAAAAAAATACAGAAAATATTATAAATTATAATTTGGTTTGTTTTCAGACATCTAAATTCTATCTACAGCTACAAAGTTATTCAAAAAGTATTTGGTTAGTAGGATTTGAAATGAAACATCCTCTTCAGAAAACAGCAAAGCAAAAACCCAAAGCAAGGTGAGTTAGACACAACTTCATAGGCTCCTGAAATTTGACTTAAGTAAATAACATTTCCCTCTGGGATCAATAAAGTTATTCTTATTCTTAACACTACCTACTTCTTTGTAAAGTGAAAATACAGTGTGGTTCAATGCCTATCTTAGAAACAACTTGAATATCATTTTATATTGTTGTGTGCTTCTACTCTACTATATTTCAGGGAAGTACGGTACTTTTACTTACATTTATTTTACAGCTATAGCTTTCATAACTTATCATTAGCTTCCTCCTACAACTATAATTAGCTTTGCTTTGCATTGCTATGTGATCACCTACCTAACATTATTTCAATTCAAATCATCTTCACAGCAATCAGGTGCATGATAAAATGTTACATAGGCAACATTTCATCACTAATAATCACCCCAAATATGACTCAATGAAAAAATATATATTTTAATAAGAATAATATTTAATACTTCACTAATGCAGGACTTCATGTAGTGGATTTTTACAAAGGAAAGATCTTCACCAGATGTGCTTGAAGATATTTTTTTTTAAAAGAACAAAAAAACAAAAACAAAAAAAAAAAAAAAACACAGACTCGGTGTGTGTAACAGTTGGGCTTCACTTTTGCAGATGGGAGCTTGAAGTAAAGAGCCTGAGTACTTCTTTAATCACTCACCGCAACATAATGCAAATTGCCAATTCAAGATGATTATCAGGCTCTAATCATACACCGCTTAAAAGAATTAAAGGAATCCTTTTTAATAAGAGTATAGCATTAAATCAATAAAATTTCTGGGATATTGATCTGGTCAGTTAAGTATCAGAGGGGGTTGTTAATCAGTTTCAGCTGCTTTGGTATTAATGAAATTAACAGGTGCACTAGAGGGCAACAATGACACAACCCCCAAAACAGGAATGGTTCTGGTTTTACTTTTACAGGTGGAGGCCACTGACATTTTTTCCCTCCTAATCTTTTCTGACTGTTTTTTCACTAGGATTGCATTTGGCTTGGGTCAGTGCCACTGTTGGTAACATGAGGCGATACCTGGACCCAACAGAGGTTGCACAGCTAGTCCAACTCCTCCAGGATGGCACATCAATACGTGCCATTGCTAGAAGGTTTGCTGTGTCTCCCAGCGCAGTCTCAAGAGCATGGAGGAGATTCCAGGAGACAGGCAGTTACTCTAGAAGAGCTGGACAGGGCTGTAGAAGGTCCTTAACCCATCAACAGGACCAGTCTCCTTTGAGCAAGGAGGAACAGGATGAGCACTGCTAGAGCCCTACAAAATGACCTCCAGCAGGCCACTGGTGTGAATGTCTCCGACCAAACAATCAGAAACAGACTTCATGAGGGTGGCCTGAGGGCCCAACGTCCTCTAGTGGGCCCTGTGCTCACTGCCTGGCACCGTGGAGCCCGACTGCCATTTGCCGTAGAATACCAGAACAGGCAGATCCACCACCGGCGCCCTGTGCTTTTCAAAGATGAGAGCAGGTTCATCCTGAGCACATATGACAAACGTGAAAAGGTCTTGAGAAGCCGTGGAGAACGTTATCCTGTCTGTAACATCGTTCAGCATGACCGGTTTGGTAGCAGTTTCAGTGATAGTCTGGGGAGGCATATCCATGGAGAGATGCATAGACCTCTACAGGCTAGGCAACTGCACCATGTGCCGAGAGTATGTAGGCAGTTCCTGGAAGATGAAGGAATTGATACCACCGACTGGCCGCCACACTTGCCTGGCCTAAATCCAATAGAACACCTCTGGGACATTATGTTTCAGTCTATCCGATGCTGCCATGTTGCACCTCAGACTGTCCAGGAGCTCAGTGATGCCCTGGTCCAGATCTGGGAGGAGATCTCCCAGGACACCATCCGTTGTCTCATTAGGAGCATGCCCCGATGTTGTTAGACATGCATACAAGTATGTGGTGGTTATACAAACTACTGAGTACCATTTTGAGTTGCTGCAATGAAATTTCGAAAAATGGACTAGCCTGCTTTTCACTTTGATTTTTGGGATGCCTTTGAATTCAGCCCTCTGTAGGTTGATAATTTTCATTTCCATCAAACAATGTGGAATCCTTTCGTTCCTAACACATTACCCAGTCCATATCAGTACAGATATCCAGCATGATTTTTTTTCCCATTGAGATCTGATGTGTTTTCAAAGTGTTCCTCTAATTTTTTGAGCAGTGTATTTATTTAATGACAAGAGTTTGAGTGTTTTCGGGATTGGAAAGTCTCTTAAGACCTCTGTGTAATTCTCTCTAAATGCTCGTTCAAAATTCATTCTTTATCCTGTTTTAGGAAGCAGCATGAGATCTGGCTCTAGACTCCAGCAGCTGTTCAGAATGAACAAGCACAGGCTTTGGCCAGTACTGTCAATCTGATTACACTCACTCCAGGCCTAGCTGCCTGCACCCTTTGGATGCAGCCAAGACTCCCGCAGGGGTTCTTTTGCAGGGGGGGGGGGGGAAATTAAACATAAATACAATCGTTCCTGGAAAACACTGCTGTTACGTAACTCCAGTGCACCAGTAGAAATTGGGCATTTGCCTTCATTCAAACCAGCCGAACATGGTCAGATAATTAAGAATCTGGACTGCCATTTCTGCTGTTAATTGATGTGACTTAAAGATTTAAAAGAGAAAAAAAACACTTCATTGTGATCTCATTATAGGCCTCATTAGGGTTTTAATTGGACTCGAGAGGGTTGCATTAAGGAGCTATTATGTTTTTATGATGTAGCTGTATTCCTGCCTGTAGCTGCTTGAAAGCAACTGGAGTCAGACCCTCCTCCTCTCCCTTCCTCTGTCCAATGGATCCATGCTTCAGCTACAGCAGCCTTCCTTATTCATATACTTGGAGGAATTCTGTGAAGACACATATACTGACCCATCTAACTCTTCATTACCTCTCCAACAGAAGCAATATAATCTGAGTTGGCTGTACACATAGCCCTTGAGCAAAGCGTGCCAGTGAGAGTTGGCCTTCATTCAGGGACAACATACTAAGCAAACAAGAAGCTGGAGTGGAAACAAAAAGACAGGCTCTGTCTTCGTGTGTGAAACCTTATCACAAAGACTGACATGTAACGCTTTAAATAACTAACTTTCATAGCAGCAGCACTTCAAAGCGAAACTGTGATCAACTTCAACTCTAATCAACCCTTTAACACTCATGCAGTGTTAAAGTTCAATTACAGAAAGAGAGGAAATGCGTACCGTGTGTCAAGTCAGCAGAGGAACGTGAACTTGTCGCTGCTACCGTGTCTTGATCGGACTAAACCTGGTACAACAAGCCACTGAGCTCAGCCCCGTCTCTCTCTTCCACACACACACACACACACACACAAAAACCAAACACTAAAGGGAGGAGACAAGGCAGCGAGAACAAGCATGCAAGAGAATTCAAGCCTCTTTCTACGATGAACGCTCTTTCCTCTTTTTCCCAATCCTTTTCTTCCTGTTCTCATCGCTCAGAGCCTTCAGTAAATTTTTTGTTGTCCCACTCTGTAAATGTGTTTACATTTGTTTACTCTTCCATTGCTTTTATCTATCCCCAAAAGCACTCATGATTTTCTCTCTTGCTATCTCACCTTCCATCTTCCCGTTTTTTTAAAAAACCTTTTTACTCTCTATTGACCCCCTATCAGGCATTTTGACAACAATGCAACTCTTTCAAACATGTTTTTCAGCCCAACATCATCTGACTGACACACAAAGCGGCAAAACACCCGCACAACCACAAAAACAAGGAAGTAGGCCGTCTTCTGTTTATAAAGGGCTGAACAGGCAGCCACAATTAAAACCGAGTGTACTGAAGCAGTTATTGCAGAAAGACGTATCCCCTCCAGCGTAGCTACTGTAACCACACGGCTCTTCTGCACCAATAAACCAAAGTGTCCAAGCCGATCTCCAAAGCCATCATGGAAAATCACCCCAGAGGAGGACACACACACACGATCTAGGCTTGTTATGGCCCAATAACACAAGCCTTAATGTACTCTACTGTGCTTCTGTGACAATTAACCTGCTTAATCATTTTCCACACACACACCACAGAATGGGAGGAGGTGCATTTAAAGACACATGCTCAAAGGTTTGTCTTTTCTATAGGTGCAATGTTTGAAGATGCAAACATTGCACACACCAGATTCAGTTTGATTGCAGTGGCATCTTCAGTAAGAGCAAATAATCTGCAAAACAAGACTCAGCCAAACAGCTTTGATGCCAGTCTCATCAGCAAACATGTAGTTTCATCCGGTGTCTTATTAGGTCTGTAGTGTTTACTGTACAAATGCTTCATCATCTTTGCAAGTACTCTGCAAGAAGGATGAAAAGGATGAGCGATTGGAAAAAAGAAAAAAAACAAAACAAAACAGTGGGCAAGTACAGTCGGCAGGAGCTGCTGAACAGAGCCTGTTGTGGTTCTCATCTAATCTATCACTAGCCTGCATGTAGAACTTTTTGACAATACAGTGTCAAAAAAAATAAACTTAATATGGGTTGAAAACGGGATATGTCAACTGGTTTTGTTTCTTCCTCTTCTCTTTGGCAGATCCCCATGCACACTGACACATTTTATTTACAGATATATCAGTGTGTCTTTTAGGTATAATATGCTCAGCACTGAGTCGATTTAACGACAACTTACTTAAATATATTAAAAATAACATATGAATGAATTATTTTTGATTAGGTTGAACTATTTTACGAATTGAGTAAGCTGGACTTCAGACTACTTATACTACTGTATTACAACCCAAGGGGCCATCGGGCCTAATCTGACTCCCTGCCACGGACTGAAAGCTGTGACATGATGAGTAAGGTAGGTGGCTAGGTTGGCATAGATAGAAGAATGCAGAGTGATGACCTGATTTAATGTAAAAAGAAAAAAAAAGAAAAAAAAAGTTTTTTGGCTCTC
>VUQS01066576.1:0-14547 GCA_015108495.1 Heterochromis multidens | reverse complement strand
TTACTTTTTCACACAGGGCCAGGTAGGTTTGGATAACTTTTTACCCTTAATAAATGAAATCATCATTTAAAAACTGCATTTTGTATTTAGATTATAGATTGTACTCAGATTATCTTTGTCTAATATGAAAATTTGTTTGATGAGCTGAAACATGTAAGTGGGACAAATATGCAAAAAACTAAGAAATTAGGAAGGGAGCAAATACTTTTTCATACCATTGTATATATTATTTGTGCAACAATGCGAAATTATATCATGTTCTAATAGTTAAATATATAATCTGAAGAAAAGGGGTTGCCTTAAATTCTTACAAAAAGTATTTAAAAAAAAAACATAGCACCTAAAGAAAATCTAATATTGTTATGACACATGTTATCTTAATTAAACACTGTATTTTGTGAAAACCTTTACCTTTACCTGTACCTGCTTCCCTAGAGGCTATTTTAAAAATCCCGGCCTGCACCACTAGAGACTAACTATGTCTGAAGCCACCCTTGAGTCTAACCCTATGCCTGTCCCTGTTCCCAAGGTGAGGGCAGCCGAGACTCCGCCGACCCTTCACCAGTACCTGTTCCTCGGGTGGGATTGGCTGGTGTCCGGCCTGTCCCTGCACCTATGCCTATCCCGAGGATGAGGGTGGCTAGGGTCCAGCCTGCTCCTGCCCTGGTCCCCAGGGTAAAGGTGGCTAGGCCTTACCATCAGCCCCAGTCATCAGAGGAGATGGCTGCCAGCCTCCAGCCAAGCCACCCAAGGGTCTCCGTCGCCGTCGTTGGCCTCCAGAGGGCTTCCTTCACCACTGCCACCAGCCTGCAGCCAAGCAACCCGAGGATCTCTGTCGCCATCGTCGGCCTCCATTGGGCTTCCTTCACCACTGATGCTGGCCTGCAGCCAAGCCACCGGAGCTTCTCTGCCACTGGCCCCAGCCTCCAGAGTTTCATTGTCTCCGCCGCAAGCTCCACTGCTGGCCTCCAGTGTTTCAATATCTCCGCCGCTGGCCACGCGGTCGGCCTCCAGAGCTCCACCATCTCTGCTGCTGGCCCCGCAGCCAGCCTCCAGAGGTCCACCGTCTCCACCGCTGGCCCCGCGACCGGCCCCCTGAGCTCCACCATTGCCATTCCTGGACATTCATTGACATTCAACTCTTGTGCTCCTTGTTTTTGTTGTTCTGTTCTTGTCTTGAAATTTTAGCATCTCTCCAATCAAAGCCTTTTCACTTTTTTACCACTTGCTGTTTCTTTTTCACCTGCTTTTTGCCTTCACTTTCATCCAATGATTATGTTTAACCAGTAAATACTACCCTTCGCAGCATTAACCATACATGTTGAAAAATGTCTACAAAGGAGTGACAGCCTCTCTACCAAACAAACAATACATTTCTTATATACACTCATTGGGCACTTTATTAGGTACACCTTGCTAGTACCAGGTTGGATCTCTTTTGCCTTCAGAATTGCCTTAATTCTACATGGTATAGATTCAACAGGTGCTGACATAATAGCATCACAGAGTTGCAGCAGATTTGTCGACTCTACATCCATGATGCAAATTTCCCATTCTACCACATTTCAAAGGTGCTCTATTATATTGAGACCTGGTGTCTGTGTAGGCGATTTGAGTACATTGAACTCACTGTCATGTTCAAGAAAGTCTTAGATGATTTGAGCCTTGTGACATGGCACATTATTTTGCTGGAAGCAGCCATCAGAAGATGAGTACACTGTTCTCATAAAGGGATGGACATGGCCAGCAACAATATGTACAATTTACCATTTAAATGTACCATTTAAACAATGCTCATTTGAAGTCGATGGTGAAGTCCACCATCACAGGATTAAATGACTACAGGCCTGTCAAAGGCCCTGTAGTCGCCCTGACGTCTATGCTCATGAATCCTTTGAAAGACTGGTGCTGAGCAACCTAAAGGACATCACAGAGCCCTTGCTGGACCCCCTGCGGTATGCTTACCAGGCAAACAGGTCAGCTGAGGATGCAGTCAGTATGGGACTGCACTACATCCTGCATCACCTCGGCCAACCGGGGACGTACGCCAGGATCCTGTTCGTGGACTTCAGCTCGGCCTTCATCACCGTCATCGCAGACATCCTCCACCGGAAGCTCACTCAGCTTACTGTGCCCGCCTCCACCTGTCAGTGGATCACCAGCAGCAGCAGGTGAGGCTGAGGAGCATCACATCCCACAAACAGACCATCAGTACTGGCCTCCCCCAGGGGTGTGTTCTCTCCCCGCTGCTCTTCACCCTCTATACAAATGACTGCACCTCAGGAGAACCATCTGTGAAACCCCTGAAGTTCGCGGATGACACCACCGTCATTGGTCTGATCCAGATTGATAATGAGTCCGCATACAGACCGAAGGTGGACCAGCTGGTCCACTGGTGTAGTCAGAACCACCTGGAGCTGAACAAGCTCAAGACTGGACATGACGGTGGACTTTTGGAGAAGCCCCCACCCCACCCTCCACCCTCTCACCATCCTCAACAATACAGTACCTACAGTGGATCACTTCAGATTCCTATGATCCACCTTTTCACAGGATTTGAAGTGGTCTTCACATATAGACTCTGTCCGGAAGAAGGCCCAGCAGACGTACTTTCTACGGCAACTCAGGAAGTTCAACCTGCCACAAGAGCTGCTGGTCATCTTCTACACTGCCATCATCCAGTCTGTCCTGTGCACATCAATCGCTGTCTGGTTTGGCTCAGCCACAAAGCAGGACAGGCCCAGACTGCAACAGACAATCAGGTCTGCAGAGAAGATCATTGGTGCTGATCTTCGCTCCATCCAGAACCTGTACCAGTCCAGGGTTAGGAAACGGGCAGAAAACATCTCTGCAGACCTCTTACATCATGGACATAAACTGTCTCTGTGGTGGCTGGTTTTGCAAACAGTGCTTTGTAGCGCCTGCCTGAAGGTAGCAGTTTGAACAGTTTCTTCCCCCAGGCTGTCACTCTGATGAACACTGTGAAATAACCCACTGTTATATCATTCAGGTCATATGTACATTGCACTACTCAGTTTTGCACTTGTAGTTTGTATAGTTTAAGACTTTCTGTAACTTGTTTTTTCTTACTTTATATATATATATATATATATATATATAGATAGATATATGTGCATGTGTGTGTATAGATAGATAGATAGATAGATAGATATTGTATATAATGCCTATTTTAAAAAAGTTTCTTTTTTTGCATGCAGAGAGCAAAGTGAACCGGAGTCAAATTCCTTGTTTGTGTGCACAAATTTAGCCAAATAAAGGTGATTCTGATTTGGTACTAAGGGGCCCAAAGTGTGCCAAGGGTTATCCCCCACATCATTACACCACCAGCAGCCTGAACGACTGACACAAGGCAGTATGAATCCATGCTTTCATGTTGTTTACACCAAATTCTGACCCTACCATCTGAATGTTGCAGCAGATATCAAGACCAGGCAACATTTTTCCAATCTTCTATTGTCCAATTTTGGTGAGCACATGCAAACTGTAGCCTCAGTTTCCTGTTCTTAGCTGACAGGAGTGGCACCCAGTGTGGTCTTCTGCTGCTGTAGCCCATCTGCTTCAAGGTTCAACTTTAGAGATGCTTAGTTGATGGTATGCAGAGATGCTCCTCTTCCAGCTCGTCTGCCACATTCAAAATCACCTTTCTTCCCCATTCTGATGTTCAGTTTTAACTTAAGCAGTTCATTTTGAACATGTCTATACGCCTAAATGCATTGAGTTGTTGTGGTATATAGTGCTTTGAACAAGCAGAAGTCATAAAGTGCTTCAAAGAACACAATCTAAGATAACACAAAATGTTATAAAAGAAAAAGGACAGAAAATAAAAGAATCCAAGTTTAAAAGAACACACAATATGTACAATGCAAAATACATTTACATTACATTTACCCTGATTAGAAACAAAAACTGCACATTAAGTAATGGTTTAAAAGCAATAAAAGAATTACAAAAGAAAAAAAAGCTTAACTGACATAAACATGTTACTGAAATGCCCAAGTAATGTAAATAGATATGTTATTTCACAGAATCAGTAGACCTTAGAGGTCCAGGCAGAGCATTATGAGCATGTTGGGCACTATGGTCTCAAAAGCTCTATTTGCACATGTCCTCAGGGGGAACAAATAATTTTTTTTTAATTATTTTAGACTGTTTGACCTAAGTGAGACACAGACAAGGGAAATGGAAATGGATGATGTAATGCTCTGCATGTAAGTTTAAGAGTCTTAAACTGGAATGATATGGAACGACTCCTGAATGATAGATGTTAAAGAACCTCTATTTTATGCTTATTGATATGAACAGCAAGGGACAGGAGCTGTAGATTACTCCTGATCATGTGGGCCACAATTTCTGGGGGAGCAGTTAGAACCCCTGTCCTATCAGATAGATAATTTCAACCTTGTGTGGCTTAAATAAGAAATTAAGCTGGATGTCATTAGTGATTAAATGGTATCCATCTGTTAAAACTACGGTGGCCCTGAGAGGTCAAATGCACTGCAACTTAAGAAAACACCAGCAAATAGAAAAATGCTTCAAAAACACACAAAACATAACTGAAGTGCTTTTGGGGAAACAATAATGTGACGGAGCAGCTACGGAAGTGACAAGCTAACAGTAAAAGGCTAATAGCAAACATGTATCTACAGTATTATATTAATCATGCATCTGAAACACATTATTTTGCATCTTTTTCTCCTTCAAAGCACCAATGAATCCTCTGTTTCTTTTAAGCGTGTCTCAGTGCAATCCTTTGAATAATTTGATTTCTGTCACTTCTGCAGCTGATCCATTATATTATTGTGTCCCCAAAAACATTCCTACTGTGTTTTGTCAGATTTAGTTTTTTTCTTCTTCCATTGTGTTTCATTCAACTTCTGTTGTGTTTTGTGTGCTTTTGCAGTGTTTTTCTAAATGTTAGTGTTTTCTTAAGCTGCAGTGTGTTTGACCTCTCAGGGCCACTGTATAAAACTCTCAAAGGGACGCAAATACAAAAAGCCATAACCTGGCGTGTCACACACCACCAGCAAAGGACATCTGGTTCATAACAGAGATGCCAGCAGCTTTCACAAAATAGCACTACTTTACATCCTAGGAAGGAGACAATCTGTCAAAACTCAGGAGCTCAACCTGAAGAAACTTATCTTTAAACTGATGCTGCAGAAATTAAGCCATTAATATGATGAAAAAAAATTTAAGTTTCAACAAAAGTAAAACAAACTTTTAGAGCTACAAAGGTAAACTTGACCAGTATTGGGTATCCAGGATGAATAATGTGTATGATTTCAATCAGAGTTAAGGGTAGATGGTGGATGTTACATATTTAAAAAAAGAAAAAGAACCCTAATGTAACTTTTAGACAGCAAATAATGCTTTCATCTCTCAATGTTTGAAATGTAGCTAAAGTAGGGTACACATCGACCCAGGTAACTGTGTTAGGGCAGAATAGAGACAGATAACAGTTACGCATTAGGTCAGTGACATTTTGCTGCAGAGGAGAAGCAGCAGGATCAGTAGCACTTATTGACTGCTTTTGATGTATGAAGAGTGCAGGAAATTTGTTCTGCAGCATTCTTCCCGAGGAAGAAAGCCACTGACACATTAGCAATGACTGTATCCTCCTAGATGACCTGGCAAAAAAGAAGATGACCTGCAGCATCCAGTTAGAGAGAGAAATCTAAATATCGGTCACACACACATACTGTCATGGTAACAAGAAAGAACACCCTCTTTCAATCCTAAGGTTTTACATATTATTTTTACATTTTTACATAATTAAAAAAAAATCATCTGCTCCTTAGTGGGTCTTGAAATTAAGTAAATATAACTGCTGATGAACAACAACATATGATATATAACACCATGTCATTATTGAACAAAAATAAAGCTAAAATGCAGAAGCACTGTGTGAAAAAATAACACTCCATGATTAAATAGTTCGTAGAACCACCTTTAGCAGCAATATTGTGAAGTAACTTGCAGTAATCATTTTCTGCATGACTTTATCAGTCTCTCACATCATTGTGGAGGAATTTTGGCCCACTCCTCTTTACAAGGTTGCTTCATTTTATTGAAGTTTGCAAGCATTTGTTTATGCACTTCTGTTAACCCTCTATACCCCAAAATAATTCTATTAGAATGTTCCAGATTCCTAAGAATTCCAAAAGAAAGGGGAAATCTGATGAATCCTCTAAACACCTAAATTTAGCTAGAAAAAAAAACTATTGAAAAGTGTCAGTTATACGATAGTTTTAATTTAAAGATCAAATAGCTCTTTCAAACTATATATGACCATTTAAGTTTTTTACATTTATAATTTTTTTTCATTTCTTTCTCTTCCTCTTCATCTACATTCTCTACCACTGCTCTCTCCTCTCTCATCTCTACCTAATCCTCTTCCTTTTCACCTGTAGCCTCATCTCTTGAACTGAAGTCAGGGCTCTAACATAAGAAAACATGCATAAACATGGTAATTTGATCAAGATATTGTCGCAGTTACTTATTGTCAGCAGATTAGACCCTCCAGTCTCTGGACACCTGACAATGAGCTGGCTACAACAACAGCTGGTTATGAGCTAACATTATGCCAGCTAATGTTAGGCTCAAGTGTTCTTAAAACCACACATTCCCTCTGATAAATAGATTGATTACATTCTCACATCATATGGGAGTTTATTTGCAAATTGCCTGAGTCTGACAATGTTAGATTCACTCCAAAGAAAGTTTCAGTAACAATAGCTAACAGCGGCTAACCCCAGCAAAAACAGCAGCCCTTACCTACAGAAAAGTTCAGGATATCCTCAACAACTTACCTCAGTATTACTGTCATCAGTCAGAAGTGAGCATCTTTGACTCACTGTCCCAAATCGGACTCCTTTCACAAAGTTTTACAGGCTCCTCAATAAATAGACATGGCGGCTTCCCACCAGGCATGTTGGCAGCGGAGGTAAAGAGTGGACTGACAGCCTACAGTTACTACAGATGAAACTTGCTGGCTGGCAGTGGTTGCTATGGGGTACAGAGGATTAAGGTACACCAGCATTTCCAGTGGGTTGAGGTCTGGACTTGGACTGGACACTTTGATTTTTTCTTGCTTTTGCTGTACATTTGCTGCTGTACTTGGAATCACTGGCCTGTTGCAGTTCCAGTTTTAGCCAAGCTTTAGCTGTTGGACAGATGGCCTCCCATTTGATTCTAGAACACTTTAGCATACAGAAGAGTTTGTGCTCGACTCAATGACTGCAAGGTGCCCAGGTCCTATAGCTGCAAAACAAGCCAAAATCATCACCCCTCCACCACCGTACTTGACAGTTGGTGTGAGGTGTTGCTGATATGCTATGTTTGATTATTTTCTCCTGAATTTTCTCCTGAAGATCTGAGATATGGCTCTTGGGGTTTTTTTGCAGTTTCCCTGAGCATTGCATTGGGGTGAATTTGCTGGGGACGTCCACTCCTTGGAAGATTGGCAGCTGTCTTGAATGTTTTCCACTCATGAATAATCTTCCTCACTATAGAATAATGGACTTCAGATTGTTTGGAAATGGCTTTATAACCCTTCCCAGATTGATGGGCAGCAACAATTGCTTCTTAAAGACCACTGGTGATGTCTTTGTCATTGGCATTGTGTTAACACACAGCCGGATGCACCGGACCTGAAACTGCTGACACTTCTGCTTTTATAGAGGCGCTCACATCAGGTGCTGATGGTCAAGTAATAAAGTGCATTTGATTAGCAACATATGGCTGCTACTTACCCTTTTAATTCCTATGGAAGCAGTAAGGGTGTACTTTTTCACACATTACTTCTGCATTTAGTTTTTGTTAAGTAAATAATGACACAATGTAATATATTATATGTTGTAGTTCATCTGGCATTGTATTTACCTAATTTTAATGCCTGCTATGGACCAGATTATTTTTTGTGTACTTAAAACCTTAGAATTTAAAAAGGGTGTATTGTCTTTTTACCGTGACTTTTCATTGCACCATCTGCCAACACAGTCCATTATTAAATAATAAAAGGCTATGTTACTGAGTAAAAAAAAAAAATACTGGAGGACTGAGAATAGAAGTGTCACAGTAGCCATGAATTCACACTGAAATATTGTTGTTATATTAATAATGCATATATGATGAAAGGGGGCCTATCAGTGCCAACTGGGAACACCTGGGTCCTGTGTTCCCACACTATATATCTGCCCTTTGCTCTCACACTTGCCTGCCACTGTGCCATGTGGCTTTTTAGTTTATTTTTTTCTGCACTTACGACACTCACATACACTCTACCTAGAACACTGATCTTACTGATTTCCAGAGCCCATTAGATTTGTATTTAAGTTTTTCAAGGTTATTTAATAAATTAGTATGTTAAACTGCCAAAACAATAGGTCCACCCTTTTTGTAATTGTTGTTAACATTTTTTTCTTTAACACAACAGTCATTACATCATAATCTGACCTTGTGACAGCCTTAACTGAAAGTGTATAACTTAGAATAGCAGTAGCAGTTGGTTTAGGTTGTAAAAGTAAAGTAAGGACAACGACTATTGTTATTTATCATCAACTGCATACAAAATGCAGCTAAGAAGAAAAAAGATGTATATACAGTTGTGCTCATAAGTTTACATACCCTGGCAGAATTTGTGATTTTTTTGGCCATTTGTAGTAATGGTTTTCTTCTACAGACTCGACCATGCAGCCCATTTTTCTTCAAGTGCCTCCTTATTGTGCATCTTGAAACAGCCACACCACTTTTTTCAGAGAGTCCTGTATGTCAGCTGAAGTTATTTTTCTGGCAGTTGTGGCTGAAATTTTTGTTGGCCTACCTGACCGTGGCTTGTGTATGTTATCATGCCAAAACCTCCAGGGTATATAGGGGTCATTTGGATAGTTTCTGTTGTTATTATAATTTAAAAAGGACAAACACAATTGTTTGATAATAAATGGCTTCACCCAACCACTAACCATGAGTGAAAGAAAAGTTTTTGTATTATCATTGATATTCTCTGAAAAATGGCCAAAAAATCATAAATTCTGCCAGGGTATCTAAACTTATGAGCACAACTGTAACTCACTGGTTTACTGACTGGTTCGGTTTCAGGACTTTAAGTTTAGGATAAGATGTGAGTTTGCGGTGACAGACCCGCTTCTTCGAGGCCATAACTCCATGCATCCTGCACCATCACGGAGCGACACCTTCTGCTTTAGTGTGTATCACCAGATCCTTTGACAAAAGTGCATGATTTGGTACCCCAGGAGCAAGAATGAGCTGTCTGCTCTTTTTCTTCAGGTAGAAAACTGTCCAGTCTGACAGCACTGCTCTTGATGGTCTGGGAGAGCTTGTTGGAGTAAAAGGTTATTCTGGGGCAAAGCTGACCAATTTTAGTATTTTTTAAATCATATGGATGGTGATTCTTTACATGCAATTTTGTCACAGCAGCCATTAAAATTAAAGTTCTCTTCACATTCATTTCGATAAGGGCTTCAAAATAACTGCCTGGATTCATTTCAAGAAGGCTGCCAAGTTGCAAGATTTGCTTCTAGGAATATTTTGGATTTTGGAAAGTTTTTGTTTAACTTCGGGAAGTAAAATAAATGCTCCAGTATGGGTGTAATTGCAGATGAATTACAAAAAAGTGGAAAAATGAATGTGTAAATTATTTCTCACAATTCCATTTAACCCCAGTGTTTCAGATTGTGTTTCTCTGCCTGCTTCCTGTCCTCAGATGGGACCTGATTGAAATGCTTTCGCTCACTCTAGTCAAACTTAGCTGCTATGATACAGCTCAAATGTAAAGCTAAAAATACGCCCCTCAGACTAAACATTGTGCTGATTTGAAGTCTCTTCATATAAACTGATGGAAATGTTTTAGTCGTACAAATTAGAAGCCACAGATTTCACCTCTCGTGTTTTACTGTCTTCAGCTGCTTGTTATTTCCACGGTGTGGCTCCGGAGGTTTGTTTGTACAGCGTTCATCCCTTCCTTCTGACTCATGTTTCTGCTCCGGCAGTGATTATGGACGAGCCTTCCTGTGCAGCTCTGCGGTGGGGCTGAGCTGCTCTGTGGACGTATGTGTGATGTTTAAGGAGCCTTTTGGATCAATTAAACAAAAAAGAGCACACTTTAAGGTGTGGATCCCGCTAAGATGACAATCTCCCACTTTGTCGTTTACATTTATTTATTAACGCAATTACAGCACATGTCCAAAATATCATTAAACAGACAGATGACTATAATCAATACCTAAAATGCAGCCTGAGGGCTTTAATAGCCTCGAGGCTGTAATAGCTCCCATATTTCCTGTGAAAAACACACGTGCTACCAGGTAATACTGAGGACTGTAACTGTAATAGATACCGCCCATCAAACAATGAGGAATCAGGTTCTCCTTCTTACAAGACACAGTAAAAGCCCTGAGCTTTTCAAAGAGCTGGAGGAGGTGCATGAGACAACGCCGAGGAAGAAGAAATCCACCAGTGTCCGATCTGATGCTGACAGCTCTGCTTCATGTGTCTGATCCTATTGTTAATTCCTGAGACTGGGAATCTTTTCTTTCTTTCAGTTCTTCTATGTTTAATTCTACAGTCACACTCAGGAACAGTGTTTGGAGACCACGGCGTGACCAAAATGATTGCAAATGTATGCGAGGAACTTGTGATCTTGATGCCTTTGAAATGGTATGAAATAAAATGCCGTCTTCAAAGCGACTTTGGTGCGTCAAGATGGCAGTAACATAAGACAGAGTCAGTCTGCTGTCAGTTTGTGATTGAATGGGGTCAAATTGGCAGTTACATACAATCTGTTTGTGATAATAATGGTAGAAACAGTGATTAACTGTAATTGGTGGAAATCGCATATCTGCTGCCGTCCACATCGACAAAAAATCACATTAAACATACATGAACTACTTATAGTCACAGTTCAGACACAACCACATAGATATGAAACAGAAATTCAGAAATTCCTCCACAAATAGTGACGTAGTTGCTACAGGATGGCAATTTAACTGCAACTTGACATGCTCAGCAACCTTGTTTTTATATAGCAATATAACCAGAATACAACCAGTTGGCAGGCAGTTTAACACGTTGCGCTCATCAGTGCAGACTGACTCAGATTGATTACAATGTGACAAATAGACAGCAGTTATTTGCAAACCTTCACCAGTCTGTCTGAGAGTGACTGTGGTCAGTCCGAGTTGGACTGTGATTGTTTGGAAGCAGGTTGCCTCCCACCAGGTGACCTGTGCAATCGCCTTGTGATTGAATCTACTTGCAATTGATCTCCGACAGCAAAAAATCAACAAACAATGCAATCACCAAGTTTTCCTTGTTGCAGGGAGGTTGCTGTCCTATTATTAACTCTAGTGTGACTGAGCCATTTGGCAGCATCAGGCTTGACTCACACAAAATTGACGTATAAATAATGCAAGAACATAAATGTACTGAATTGGTATTTTTTGGTAAGAGAATAAATGGTAACAGGACCAATTAAAACAGTAGTCACATTATTCATATAATTGATTTGTTCTGGTCTCATTTTAGCTTCGTGTGAAAGTCAAACATGACAGCGTACAGCTGCCATTCACAGTCGTACTACTTTCTCCTTTCCCTGCTCACACAGACTGTACGTTGACGACAGCAGGTTAATGTTACAGAACGTGCAGTAAAAGTAAAAAACTCTTTGTGAAGGTGACTCAGTTCTTCCACTTATAGAAATCAGAAAACTTTACAAACTTTACAAACTTGAAGATTATCAGGTAGATTCTGAAGGATTTCCACTGAGACCCTGTTAGAGCCAGATTTCATGATTGTGTGAGCTTTTATGAGGTAGCCATAATAACTCAAAAATAATTATATAAAAATGTTGGAAAATGAGAATATATTAAGGTACGTTTCATAAAAATATTGCAAAATATGGTAACTTGCTGTGATGTGAGACTAAATGACCAAAACATGTCGTTTAGACCAGTAAATTCCAATATCCAGTTTATTGTAAACAGCTGGGATACTGTGAACTCACACATATACTGCAAAGAGAAATATGCACATCATGTCTCCATCTCTGACAAACAAAGTAAAACCTACACTTACGTCCAGCAGCAGTTAACATATTTTAGTAAACGTGTGGATTTCCGATTAGCTGGTTACAGCACAGTCCTGTCAGTAATGAGGATCTGTCCTCCTGCTGTAATCCCAGCTTCTGACCTTTTAACTCCTGGTTTTAGTCACATTTCAATGAAGCCTCCAAATGAGCACTTAAGTGGAGTGTTGGGAAGAAAATTGACGATTTTGGACAATTTTGGACCTCTGCATCAAACCTTACAGTAAATTATACAGCTGGGATATAAGCAGAGGATATGGAAGGAGTGTGAATATCTGCACTGGGGCCAAAATCCCAGAAATGATGCCACTTGTCAGGCAAACCTCTGCATTTTTGTCTTGAAAATAGCCAGTTTCACATATCCCTGAAAAACCAGGACTTCCAAATATGTTCTCCCTGCCACAGAGTAATTCCTGTCAGTGGCTAAGTGCACTGTACTGAAGGAAAAATCATTATGATTTTGTTTTTGTCTCACTCACTGATGTCATGTTTGTATAATATTTGTGTAGAATATACAGAAAGGAGGGTTGGATCCAAGGAGGCAGGCATGTCAAGCCTCCACAAATCCAATTATAAAATATCTTTAATCTAAATGTGTATTTCAGCCACAGAAACAAGCTACGACCTTGTGAATCCAGCAGCAAAACCTTGCCATTACTCAGAATATTAGCCATTACTCTGCTGCTTGGCCGCTTCCTGTCCCCCCCCATCCAGAGAGGGGAAAAAAGACTCCAGTTTGGAGTGGGCTCAGGCCAAAACCACCGTGCCACTCAAAAGCCGGGTCTGCTTGTGTCATTTTCCACTGGGTTTCCGTGGTATATTTTGACAGGCCATTCCAGCTAAGCTTCGATAAATAGAGAGGAGGGTTCTTTTTTCTCCTCTTTCTTTGGTTTCCATTCAGAATCTACAACATTAAAGTTGGACCCATGCTGATTTATGTGGCTGGCTAAGGTCTTCTTTAACAGATTTGGTCGAGCTACTAAAATCAAAATGGCTTTAATTATTTCTCCCCTCTGACTGATTGCTTTGCGCTCTCATATTGCTGCAATTCACCTCTCGCTGCATTAGTAATGGATGGTCAATGTTTGGCTCAGGATGTTGTGTTTCAACTGGGTACCGAATGATGGGCAAATAAATGGCGATCATGATGGATGTCCGTGGTCCTTCCCCCAGCGTGTCTAAAATCACTTTTCGAAGTCGTTATTTGTCTGAAGGACTTGTAAAAAAACAAAAAGTGTAACTGCCACTATGTTTCAAGGGTAAACAATCCTTCCCCTTAGCACAAACTAAACACTTTAACACATTTTCTGCTTGATAAAGCCTTGTTCAATTTCCTGTGCTTTGTACCCCTCAGATAGGACTGACACATGCCAGCTCTTCCCCCACATTGTCTTGGATGTGAATTACAAAGAGGAGCTGCAAGACCAGTCGATCAGGCGCCCGCTCTCCCTCGTGAATGAATTTACTTCAATTAGAGGTTGCAGTCAAGCACAAGAGGACAGAGCGTGTCGTCTTTTATGAACATTTATTGTTACACAGTGTAATGACCATGCACGCTGTGACCTGAGCTAATGACACCATAGATTAACTCCAGTGGGTAGCCTTTGGGAAAGTCCAAAACTATTCCAAAGGTATTGATTTCGAGGCTTGCTGTGAAATTGAACTGTCAGGTGTTCCACTGGGCCCTGATATGATATTGATTCCTCCTGCTTAGCGACCAACAAAGAGTCTGGTTACCTGAAACAGCCTGGACAAGAGGACCCCCCTCTCCTAAAACTGCTTATTGGAATTTTAAATAGAAATTTGATAAACTCTGGCTCTCAGGGGCATATGAGTGTTGCTACCTGGTCTCCAGACAGTTTCTTTCTGCTCTCACTCAGACCATTAGCCATACTCGGTGATTTGAATCCACTTCTCCATTAAGCAGAAGCCTAATGCTGAGACCTGTTACCACTGCCACTGTGTTTGTGGCTTTCCCAGTAACACAGATTAACTGGAGTATTTGCTGCTGGAACTGTCCCTTCTCACGAGCTCCTCTTTGAGTAGCAGAAGTAGTTTGACAGTCATCAAAAGGTCAATCAGGTCAAAGCAGTAGGCGTGGCTCATTTACTCAAGTCCTACCATTAATTAATGCTTCAACCTTAAATATGATCAACTTATCTTTATTAATGGGCTACGTACCACAGGCCTTTAAGGTGGCAGTAATTAAACCAATACTTAAAAAGCCATCACTTGACCCAGCTGTCTTAGCTAATTATAGGCCAATCTCCAACCTTCCTTTTATCTCAAAAATTCTTGAAAGAGTAGTTGTAAAACAGCTAACTGATCATCTGCAGAGGAATGGTTTATTTCATCTCAGCATCACTCTGAGACAGGATGTTTCTAATTTTAGAGATATTGCACAAATGCAAGAAAGCAGTCCTACA
>VUQS01066562.1:0-15625 GCA_015108495.1 Heterochromis multidens | reverse complement strand
GTGTCAGGTCTTTGCTGGATTTTTTCCACTTTCTTAAGGACATGACTTTCAGATACTGTTCATCTGCTGATAGTTTTTTAGGCCTCACACTTCTTCTTCTGTCCAGTTTCCTCAGATTTATTAAGGACACTCTGACACCATGCTGAGATATGCCAAGTTTTCAGCTAACAGCTCTTTGGGAATCAGCTTGTTGGTGCAAAAATACTATTTTATGTCAAACTGTGTTATTTTGGTATTTTTCATAGATTCTGCTAAAGAAATGAGAACAAATGAAGTGTTTGTGTGACAGGCTGCTGGTAACAAAGAGCCTAAAGATACAGTTTAAAACTGGTTCTTTGCTTAGTTGTCTGTTATGTGTCCACACAGCTCTGGTTCATCCTTTGGAGTTTGGAGCCTTTTTATGCTTGAATGATTCAAAGTTCAGAGGCTTAACAAACAAAAACATTCCTGTGAAAATGGTCAGGTACAAGAACTGGACTGAACATGAGTGAGAAAGCAGCAAATGTGAGGCTGCACGCTCTTACAATAGAAAAATACAGATGTTTGAAATGATTATGGTTTTTGGTCAAAGCCATAGGAGGTGCAGTGAGCTCTGACAATTCTGCATCCATGGTTACCGCTGCTCCTCTTGCTCTGATGTTTTTATGGTTTATTAAGCAGATCAGTGCTATTTGTCTTATTATGACTCAGCTCGCAGAGGGTTTGAATTCAGCCAATCAGCGAGCACTATTGTATTATTTAATATTGGTATTTTAATTTGTTAATTACTTTTTTTTACTGTCTTGGAGCAACTGTGACCACATAAGTTCCTCTGGGATTAATAAAGTTTTCTGATTCTGAAAAGTTATTGATCAGCTTTCTGTCGTCTCCTCTCAGTTCGCTGCCGCCTGCCGATGAAGGTGGGCTCGTGTCGCGCTGCCTTCCCGCGCTTCTTCTACAACGTGACGAGTGGGAACTGCAGCGGCTTCATCTACGGTGGCTGTGAGGCCAACGGAAACCACTTTGAGTCTCAGGAGGAGTGTGAGGCGACCTGCTCCGGAGTCACAGGTAAACTTCCTGTTTGTTTGTGTAAAGGGACAGTGCAAATGAATTAACATGAGCACCTAAATTCATCACGTCAGTGTGTCGGGCTGATTTTCACCCGCAGGCTGATGGAGTATCAACAAAACCAAACGTGCAGACATATAACATACTGAAGAGCAAACATTCAAAGGGATTCGATGACATCACTTCAAATTATGATGGGTTTGATTATCAATAATCACAGTTTGATTCAGAGGAGGAAGTGAAGAATGTGATGTTCATTATCGCTATGGGTGTTTGAGCCGCTCAGTAAGAATAAACTGACAGTCCCCTCTGGTGTTTTGGAGGTGTACTTTGATTCTGTTTAACTTCCTGTTCACTCACTGACAGCTGCACGCCCTGCTCAGACAGAACAGACCTCTGCAGGGTTAAAGTTCACAACAGAGGGCAGATGAAGGAAAGGGGAGGAGCTATTTGATGTGTTTCCTGTAATCTGATCGCAACACGCCAAAGCCACACCCGGGTTTAACTTCGGGCTCACGGTTCTGTCCTCTCACAGTGTTACAAAATACTTACTGGCAGAAAACCTTTTCCTTTTCATAAATTTCCTCTATTAAAACTAATTTTTGTGCTCCATGTTTTTCAATTAAACATCAACGGCTGAGCAACTCGCCGTTTTCTCCCACCTGAGCTGATCTGATTGGACGTTCACGTGACTTTTCCTGTTAGATGCTCGTTTTTCACATTATTCTGCCTCTGAGGTCACATTAACAGCTGATTGAGTCACAGTGAATCACCATGACGACTGCAGGCAGTTTTATTTTAGCCTCCACTCATACTACTTTCTCCTTGTGTCCGCTGGCCAATCAGAGTGCAGAGCCTGTAACACAGTTAAGGAGGTCCTTCAGGCAGCTCACCCTGTCGTCTGTTAACATTGTGGTTCGCTGCATCATGTGACTGAGGTCACATCAGCTGATTCTCACTGATTCCTCAAAACAGTGTCTCTGGTGGGACTTGAACCCACAACCTTTGAATCTCCTGAGCTCAGTTAAGTCCAATTCACCTGCAGGCTGGGAGGGTGCTGGGGTGGTGGGTCATGAGGGAGGTGTCAGGGTGGCGTGAATGTTTCAGACTTTTAACAAAGACATTTTTATTAATCAGCAATAAAAAGTCTCCATGCAGAGAAACATGGTCACAGGTTTGAATCTGAGCTGCAGGAAACCTAAAACCTCACAGACGCACACCCCAAACAGAGGTGTTTTTACTCATGCAGCAAAACTTTGACAATAAAAACATTAAAATCTGATCTAAAGAACATAAAAGGGGCCGTCTAATACCTGGATTTAACAGCGGCCTAATACCTGGACTTATTTGAAGTGTTCTGGTGTTCTTACCTGAGTGAAGCAAGGCTTTAACCTGAAACCAGAACCTGCTGGAGCAGTTTAATGTTTGAGTTCCAGGTAAACCTGAGAACGCCTGGTTTGCTGTCATCTGCTGGACAATCAGTGGAAGTTATTCTTCTGACTGTCAGGTTCCCTTTAAAAGACAGCTCTGTGCTCACCTGCACAAACCCCACCCCCTTCTTTCCGACTCCTCACTCCAGAATCAGCTGCTGCACCCGGTTACACCTGTGGAGCACACCTGGTCTACATAAAGTGTGTGTGTGTGTGTGTTTCCAGGCCCAGTTCTTCCTGATGAGTCCACTCCTGCTCCTCCTCCTGTCAAAGCTCCTCGAATGGCTCCTGCTATTCCTGCTGAATCTGATCCAGAATCTGCAGACTCCGCCCCCCTTCAGAAGTCTGGTAATGCCACACTGACTCAACGACCAATAACTGATCAGTAACACTGATCAGTTATCACACCTGTCACCACTGCATTACCCTAGTACTACCAGCAGTACTACTGAAGTTACCTTTGGAAAGTACTTCTTCTTAGAGAAAGTTTGTCCTGCAGGTGGCAGCACTGTGCCTTTACGAGCACAAACTGGTTATTACACACTGACAGTACTGCAGTAGTGCTGTGAGAGTACTGCAGCTTTGAGAGCTGACTTCAGATCAGAGAACAGTTTTTGTCATAGTTTTATGTAAAAGAAAATAAAAATTTACCTTTAAATTTAGTAAGGGTGAGGTAAGAAAACAGGAAGTGACTCACCGACTTTCTTTCTTCCTCTTGCAGAGATGACTGCTGACGAGTACGCTGGTATGAGTTTATCTTTTTACTGTTTCACTAACATCAGATTTTTATCTGCCTTTACTTGGATCACCTGCTCTCTACATAAGTGACACCTGTGTGGTGTTGTTCAATCAGAACACTGTGAGGCGGAGCCTAAGGTGGGTCCCTGCAGAGCAGCACTCAGGCACTGGTACTACAACAAAAAGACAGGAAGCTGTGAGAAGTTCCTGTACGGAGGCTGCAAAGGAAACAAGAACAACTACCTGAATGAGGAGAGCTGCATGCAGACCTGTACAGGTGAGTCCTGCATGCACCTTTACAGGTACAGGACTCACCAGTGTGTACTCCTCACCTGGCTGGCTCCCGCACAGGTGTGCGAGATCCTCACCTGGCTGGCTCCCGCACAGGTGTGCGAGATCCTCACCTGTACGGCACCCCTACAGGTGAGAAGTCAGTCACTGACGTTTTTTTCCTCGTCCTGCAGTGTCCGTCCTGCCGTCCTCTAAGAAAGCCGACAATGACGAAGATTCCTCAGACGAAAAAGGTGAGAAATGAAATGCACCCTCCTCCTCACTGCAGCAGGTCACCTGGCTGTGGGTGGAGCTAGAGCACACATCACTGGGTTGTTTTGAGAACTGCTGCTGGCACCGCACAGGTGCATTGTGGGTAGTGTAGACAGCATGTTGAGGAGAGCATGACGGCGCTTGTGTCTGTCTCAGGTTTGTGTACGGAGAAGCCGGATGCCGGGCCCTGCCGTGCTGCCTTCACCATGTTCTACTACGACCCAGACTCCGCCTCCTGTCGGTCCTTCATGTATGGCGGTTGTCATGGCAATAAGAACCGGTACGGCAGCGAGGACGAGTGCATGAGAAGCTGCAGTGGAGGTAAAAAGACCAAACACTACCCACATTCATCCTAAAGTGGACCTCAGCGTAATGACCTCTGACCTCTCCTTCTCTTTCAGGTTGGTTTGACACCCACGGTAAAACCCGTAACCGCTGGACCGCAGGTGAGTTTTTACCTGACAGGTCAGGTGTGTGGTGGATGTGAGCTGTTTTTAAACTCCAGCTGATTTGGGGAGGGGGAGGTTGATTTTAAAATGGAGCTTCTAGAAAGCTGCAAACTGTTCAGTGATTGTTGATGAGTGCAAGCGGCTTCAGGAAGTGTAATCTAACCAATGAGGCTGCTGCCTCAGCTGAGGTATGAAAACCTGCAATTCCTCTGACGTCCAGCAGAGGCTCCACAGTGACTGCAATGTTATGCTTGAATTATGCTTCTGCTGGAAATCAATGTAATGTAATGTAACCAGAAACCCATTTTTGATTCTACACCGTAACCTGACGTGCATCTCTGGAGAAATGTAACTACACGTCAGGTCGACGCAGCACGCAATGTCTCTGGTTGGCGTGGAAGGTTACGGCGTAGGCTTAAGAGGGGTTTCCAGTTACAACGTAGAATCCCCGCAGAAGTCTAAATCAGGCTTTAAAACATCACAGCGGAAATACATACAGCTCTACAGAGACGCGTCATTCCTGAACGCCACCCACAATCTGTTTCCCTTCAGGTCCTTTTGCAATAAAAGCTCTGAGTTTAACAGGTCTTCATCTTGTCATCTCCTCCAGCCTTCTTCCTCTTCGTCACTCTGGCTGTCATCTCTGCCCTGCTGCTGGCCACACTCGTCATCATCACGCTGAGACGTCACCGCCTCTTCCGCCACTCGTCCTCCACCAGGTAATGTAAACCCACCCCCTCGGGGCTACAGACTCGCTGTGCGGCAGCTATTTGTATAACAACACTCCTTCTCTTCCTGTTTCCTGTCTCGCAGTGATAAGGAGGAGCTGCTTCCAGACCCAGACGAGCAGTCCTCCCTGGATTCCCTCCCCCTCCCCGAGAGCCCCAAACCCGATCAGAAGGTCTGAGGGGGTGGGGCTAAAGGCATCTCTGAGTGTGGGGGCGGGGCTTGTTCTGATGCCACTGTCAGAGACGTTTGAAGGTCTCCGGCTAAATAAAATGTCTCCTTTCCTTCCTGCAGCAGCACAATCACACGGGATCTGTTACTGAGCAATCAATCACTCTATTGATCTTTACATATCAGTGCTTTAACTTTCTGATATTAAAAGAGCAGTCCTCATAATTTAATCAGTTACACATTAGTGAGAAATTTGATGTTCTGATAGTTTGAAGAGTTAGTGTGGTTTAATTAGCTTTAGTTAATGTTACTTCTTCCACTGAGGTACAGATCTTTCTTTTTTTTTAGAGTGTGTGTGTGTGTGTGTGTGTGAGAGAGAGAACCTTTAACTCATCATAGAGACTTTAAATTATTCCAATTCAGCAGAAAATCAGAGCTTGAAAAGAAACGATTGATTGATCAAACTGAATATCAGGTGATCAGTTTCTGTATGACATGCACTCCGCTGCTCAGAGGTGAGAAAAACTAAACGCAGTGTTTTTAATTTAACATGAAATTGATCATAAATGTTGTAAAAGACAATAATTACTTTAGATACTGTTCTGAGAGCAGAGTATGAATTGAATTTCTGTGATGCTTGCACCATTGTATTGTTCCCAATAAACTTCACCATTTCCCTCTGCAGCCATTCCATTTTACAAGGTTTTGTTTTGTTTTGTTCTCTCATAATCTATTTGTGCTTGTAGAGAAGAGAGATGGTAGGAGAAAGGGCGTGTAAGTGTCCACAAGTGTATGACATGTCTGCCATTTCTCCTCTGCAAATATTTATTTGCCAAGTACTCTGTGAAAAATAATCAGCTGCCTCTCCCATGAGTCTCTCATCACCTGGATGAACTTCAACTCCACCATCTTAGACAGCAGCTGGCAACAGAGGTCCTTGCTGTGCTCTGCAGCCTGTGTGAACCAGTTCTCCAACTCCGGAAGCTTGTCGTTAGTGTGGCTCTCCAGCTCACAGCTGATCTCTAGTGCAGGAGAAAAACTGCCATCTCCAGCTTCAGTCCAAGACAATTGAGTTGGCGTACGTTCCACCACTGGAAGAGATCCTTTTTGTGGAAGCAGCTAGATGATACTTAAGACACCCACAGTAGCAACCTGGATGGGGCATCCAGATTAGGAGCATCTGAACTTTTCAGAATAAGAGAGGATTATCCACTAGTCACATAATTAGTCACCAAATTTACTTGTGAAGCTGTTAAGATGAAGTCTATAGGAAACACTAAACTTGGTTTTCATAGCACAAGAGTACAAGTTTGATGCCCATTTGTGATTTCAAATTAATGTTCATGCATCTGCAAACTTACTGTTAGGCATTGTGCAGTGATACATAAATAAAGATTTCACTGGGATGGAGATATAATAGGGGCAGTGCATTCAATAGATTGTTGTCCTGCTCTGGCTATTCTGAAGCCAAAAATCGCTGTAAACTTTTAAGTCATTCTTAAGCGTAAAGATTATTAATTTCCCCTTCTTAACTGTTAATATCTGCACAGTTTTCTATAAGGAAGCTGAAGATAAGACTATTAGTTTTGAAAATGTCACCTGAAGGGGACCTATTATACTTATTGCTACATCCATATTTTTATTGTTGGATTCTGCTAGAGTTGTTTTGCATGATTCCATAGCAGTCTGAAGCCTGAGTTTTTGGCTCACAGGGATTACTTACATACACTTTGTTTAATATGAGCATCGAGCATCCTAACAGTATATATATATGACAGAAAATAAGAAAAAGCAGAATAAGTGTATTTAAACCTTGAGAAGATGCAGACATTTTCTGTAGATCACTTTGAAAAGTACATACTTTAATAGAAAACCTACAACCTAGAATGGTTTCTTTATATTATGTTCAGGAAGGATAAAGCCTGGATAAATTTTCTAAACCCTCCCTTTACACATACATTCATCCTATCTCATCTGTGCAACCAACATTATCTGGATCAGGTGTGAGCTGGTGGAACAAAAGACTCACATGTGAACTCTTGACTTGGACTCATAAGCCTGAGAGGCCAAAGTTTGAACGTCCATACAATACTTTAAAACTGCACCCTACTTGTCATCCATCAGGAATATGTTGAGTTCAATAGTGGGTTGAGTTGTGGTATTCATCCAATTCACAAGGAACTCCAAAGTTATTTCTACTCCCTGTGTATTTCTGAGGCATATTGAAGATGCCTTTCTTTCTGTAGGCCCCTGTAGTTCACTGTGCTGCTAAATCATTAGAGTCCCATTTCACACGTTATGATGTTTGACCAAGGCAGGAAAGCCAAATCGATTCACATTCTGTAGCAGCACTCCTCCCAAACATGTTTTCCTTGTGAAAGTGTCAAGAATTATATTGACACACACTATAAGATTCTTTAAAGCAACTGAGCTGACTGAACAGTACATACAGAAAGTCATTATGGATTTTCCTCCCACAGTGTCAAATACTGCCGGTTTCTTAAAGAAGCTGCAGCCTGAAAGGTTTCCTTTGGCATCTGTGCTGTGACACTCCAAGTAATGTCACTCATAACTTGTAAAGGAGCCCTTGACGTCACATTTAAACACATTGGGTAGTGATCATTTTCTTCAACATGTATCTATATCTTAACCTGAACCACATTTTTTTCCTAAACTTAACCAAGTTGTCTTTGATCTCTAAACCTAGCCAGTGACTGAAAGTGAGTAAAAACCCAACAAACCAATAAATATGGTGATTAAATTGTGACACTTCCAGACTTCTAATAAAAAAAAATTTTGGACTTTAAAAAGGTGCCATTAGCTTTTGGCATCTAATATTGTCCCAAAATCCTCCTGGTATGTTTTTCTGCTACATATCAGCATCTGACAGAACAGTATTTGACGCCTTTGAACGAGAACATGTTCTTTACATGTAATTCAATTCAATTTTATTTATATAGCGCCAAATCACAACATCAGTCACCTCAAGGCGCTTAATATTGTAAGGTAAAGACCCTACAATAATACAGAGAAAACCCCAACAATCAGATGACCCCCTATGAGCAAGCACTTGGCAACAGTGGGAAGGAAAAACTCAATTTTAACAGGAAGATACCTCCAGCAGAACCAGGCTCAGGGAGGGGCAGTCATCTCCTGCAATCGGTTGGGGGTGAGGGCAGAGATGTAACTGAACACATATTTAATGTGATGCTGCTGCTGCACCCTCGCAAGGCCAATCCATTCATTCATTCAGGTTCTATGTACTCAGCTATGATGTATTTAGGAGCTTTGATTTGGCTTTCCTCCACATCATCAGGTTTAAAATGTCCAAGTGCTTCAGCTGTATTTGGAAATATACAAAGTAAGCACCAGCAACATACGATTAGGAAGTGAAAGTCCTGCAGAATGAGAAGAAAACATTTGATGTGGAGAAAATTTATTCCAGAAATATTTGAAACCAGACCTCTCTCATTCCTGGGCTGTCAAATACTGACGTTTTATCAAAGTCACTTTCATCTCACCTGTATGTACAAGTTGTCTGTAGGTGTCATCATGTACTTTGTATGTCTGTGCTGTAACACACCAGGTTAATAGTGAGATGAGTCTCACTATTAACTATTAGCTTGTAAAGGAGCCCTTGGCATCACATTTAAATGCAGTGGATAAGAGCAAAAGGAAACCTGTGACACCAGCATCCTGGGATGAGAACGCCTTGCAGAAACCAGTGAATTTGGAGTCATGAGTGGACTCATGCAAGTAAATAAAATTTGAGTTGCATTTTAGCTGGTCAGATGAAGAGTTTTCAATGCTTCCTGTTTATGTTTACAGTGTAGCTTGTCTTGCAACAGTTAGACTGTTAGTAGACTTAATTCATGTTATGTCAGGTCCCAGAGGCCCTGTGGGGAGAGTCAATTCATGCTTTTCACACAGTTCCTCACTGGGATGCAGACTGAAGCTCAGTCCCTGTGGACATCACAGCTCACAGGCTGATCCACCTGAGGCTCTTTGGTAGTGTCAGCATTTGATGATAATGCCAGCGAATGAATGAATTCTTCATTATGATTCCAAACAGGAAAGACGGTTATTTGTATTCATTCAGAAATCATTGAAGTCCTGAGTGTGGCTGAGAATAAATCAGGCAGAGCTCCTCTGAGGCTGACTGGTCAGACATAACTGTCTGCGTCTGGCTGCTGTTTTCAGCAGAGGTGGTGGGTTTGAGATCATGTAAATATCAAAGAAGCCTTGGGGTTCAGTGACGAACCGCTCTCTTTTGTCCTTGGACCTCCCCGAGCCTCTTATCTGTCTGAGAAAACCGAGCAAGTGGCCAAGGCAGTGAACGCATCTGACAAATCCAATCAGTCATACTCGCTGCAGGGTTGGTGGGATTGACTGTCTTTACAAGTAGCCTCAGTAACCAGGTGCAGTGGTGTGTTCATGTGCCGTTATGCACTCAATGCCTTCATAACATCTTTAGGCTAGTAGCTATGACAATAAATTTCTGCTTTGTCACCTTGAGATGTTTTGTTTGTCTGCACATTATAAATCTAAAAACAGAGGCTTTGTTTTCATTCGGCCGCATTTTGGGTCTGCTGGTGTTTTTGACAGCTTTCATTTCTCTTCAGAAATTATGATTTTACAAGATTTTTGTAAAATATTCCAGTCATACTTTTGCACCAGACTGACTTGTTTTTCTCGTCTATATTCAGTAACTGTGTTTGAGTCATTTTGGCCGCCTCCTGTGGCAGTACCACAACACAAGTCATTACTGAGAGCAGTCCATCTGACAGAGGTGAAAAGTGTAAAAGCAACAGCATTAAAAACTCTCAAAGTCAGGTCAAAGCAAGTAGGAAGGGAAATAAGATGATGACAAGACACAAACGGCAAGTTGTGACTCTATTCATGCCAGAAAAGCTGGAGTGTTCAGTTTATAAGGGATGCACTGATATAACTTATGCCAGTTCCAACACTGTGGTTTCAAGTGTCTGCCAACAGAGAGTACCACAGTTAAATTAATAAGCTCTATTCCTCACTTTGAGGACAAGAGTAGGAATCATTCTTTTATCTGCAAGGCAGCATGAAGCTCAACTTAAATACTGCTTTAATAACTTTGTAAAATACATCCAAGAATATAAATTTACTGAATTGGTATTTATTAGAAAAAATTATTTTGTTTTTCTAAAATTTATTAGAAAAACAATAAATGGCAACTTTTTTAAAAGGTTTTTTAAAGTACATCAGGATTTCATTCGCATCAACTCACTTGACCAGTTTGCAATTTAGTCAAAAACTATTGCAAACAGACAAAGAAAAACTGTTGGCATTACAAGCGTGACATATTTTCAAAATGCTGACCCTTTGCTGTGAGCTCTCCTACTAGCAACCAGTTATTGCTGCTGATGTGGCGAAGTAAAGAAATATTCCATTGAATAGAGCAGATCAGCCCCATTGATTGACATGTTATCTCTGATACCCAGTTTAGCTCTTTGAAGAGTATCTGGCCAATACCTGATTTACATATTGGATCAGTGCATCCTTAGTTAATTATGCATTTTTGCTTCTGTTAGATGTGTCATTTTCACATTCAGAGGACACCAAACCTCGTTTCTGTGAACCCCTTATAGTAACAAAATTACAGAATTATTCAAACAGAGGAAAAAAGAAGACTGCAAACTTGGCAATGTCCTGAAAGCTTGACTGTGGAGAGTGACAATCTGGCAAGGGGAAACGGGGGGAGTATATATGGGGGGAGGCTGATTGTATAATTGCTGACAGTTGGTGAACAAAATGGAATGGGAAATTAAAAAACAGACCAGAAGTAATAATAAGTAAAATGCAATAAAGCACTTGGGTTCCAAAATAAAACAGCAAGTAACTAAACAGAAACCACAGAAACATCCCAAATGACACATCTGTGGTTACATCAGCTGTCTTGATTGGTAAATGTATGTATTACAGAGAGCTGTGGGTATTTTGTCAAAGCTACTGAAGCTTTGGTAGCACCTGTTTCATCACTTAACAGAGCCTGAGAGGCTGACCTGGATGTGTCAGAGAACAGTAAAATCTTTTCAACATTTTACAGGAGAAACAAGGCCAGGGGCTTTGCCACATTTCACAGTAAATCAGGATGGAATGACAAAATTATTACAGGTTGGTGCACACAGAAAGGAAAAGTCTGTATTATAGTTTCAACTGGAAGAAATGATCTTAGAATGAAATGAGAAAAGACATCAAAAAACATCAGAAAGAGAAATAATTGCTCTCATAAGACAAGCCTGCAGGTTTTATTTTCTGTGCTGCTTCTGGTATTTCTTCAGATTTCCATCAATAGCAAATGAAGTTTTTCTTTTTTGTCACCTGACCTGCTTTTTTATCTCTACAGAGTAATTCACAAGGGAATAACCACAAATGCTGATTTTTGGTTGACACTAATCAACACACTAAAGGTGTCAGTTAAGATTGGGTCACTTTTGCAAACTTGATACGATTGCGTCAAACAAATTACAAAACAGTTAGCAATTTTTTATAGGTCTAATACCCCCACCAGCCCTCTCTCTTGTTGGTTGTGTTTTTTCCTGTTTGTTCTTCATCTAATCTTTTCTTTTTTGTTCCCTTTTCCCCTCACACCCGAACCGTTTGAGGGCCCACCCTGAGCTTTGTTTTACCAAAGGTCACTTCCTACTAAAAGGGAGCTCTTCCTCCCCACCACTGCCACATGCTTCCTCATAGGGAATGGTCGTTGAGGTTCTCAAATGTTACAGGGTCTTCACAATACAGTACAAGATCCTTGAGATACAGTACAGTATTTTGAACTCATTCAGTCATACATTTACAAAAGAATCATTTTAATTCATAGATTCACAAAAAATAACATCCGACTACTCAGACTGTTCCAAGGTCATCATTCAACTTTAACTGTTTGGTGCAGAAATGTGACAAGCAGAGAATTTGTGGTGAGTTACTTCCCATCCAGAAAAACTTGCGCCAGCTTTTGCAGACATGGAGGTCATGTGAACGTCTGAGGAGGAGAGGATTTAGCAGAGCAAAATGCCACTTAATCCACAGAGATGGACATAATCGGTTTCACTTCTGTTTTGTTTTGTCTGCCATTGGTTTCCTCTGCAGCCGACAAAGCGTTGGGATAGATTTTGTATTCAGCATTAAACATCTCAGTAAAAAGCATCTCAAAGCGTCTTGCTGGCTTTCATCTCTGCTGAGTGCGTCCTCTGACTCATAAGCAGCAGCTGAACACACAGTGGCTCTCTGTGGTCCCACTGCGCTGATCAATAACCATTTCCAGCCCAGGAGTTTTCTCAAGCTCTGTCAATTTGAGGATTGATTGTCTAAACAGCACTGAATGTGAATGTGTGTTTATTCATGCCTGTGTATGTGTGTTTATCATTTGTTTCAATGCACATGTTTGTGCGTGTGTGTTCAGCCTGAGGCCAGAATAAGAAGTGGGCAGTTTGTGTGTACTCTGGGTAATTAAACTGCTCTCCAGAACAAAGTGATGACTTTGTTTAGATTGCATCCTGCTTCAGTTTAAAATCCAAAATGATCCACTCTCTGCTGACAAAATAAAGACCAGCTCAAATACAGAAGTTATAATAAGTAATAATTCCAATCTTGAAACTGCAGCTTCAATTTTTATTTTGAATTCAGTTTAGTTTCAGTAGTTTTAGTATATTTTTTATTGTTTTTTTAATGGATTTTTAAAAAATAATTTTAATATGGATAAGTGTTTGTCAGGGGCAAAATGTAAGACATATGTCTTAAATATGTAATATAGTATATATTACACAATAATTAACACTTTCCTAAGGCAATTGACTCAGAGTCATGTGAACACCCATGTCTCAGTAAACCTAATGCATCAAAGCCTCATGCTGGTTGTGTTGCCAAAATTTTATCAAAACAACAAAATCACAGTGGAAGGAAATCACAGATAGATTTAAATTTCTTTTCCAAGTCAGACATGGCCAAGGTAGCAGCCGCACAAACTCACAAAATATTAAAAATGCAACCCCAGCGTACAATGTAAGATGGAGCATATACAACAAGCTATACAAATACCCAGAAGAACAAAAAACACAATTGGCCTCTGGAGAAAACAACCACACACCTCCTTCACCACATTCTTCATGATGCCTTTAAATTCAACTATAGATATAAGCATTTTTAAGTTTAGATCATGTTACAGTGTATTCCATGTCCAAGGCATGTACTACAAAAGGAGCATGAGTATTAATGACAGTATCATCAGCATAGAGGTGTATTTTTGCTTGATTGTTCTTACCCAAGTCATTTTTAACAAAAAAAAAAAAACTAAGTAAAATTGTTTTGGTTACCTTGTTTGTTTGTTTTTTTCTAAAGTCTAGTTTCTATTTTTATTTTCAATTAACCAAAATGTTTTTTTTTTTATACCTAGTATTAGTTGTTTAGTGGCGGTGTGTGAATGGCAGGATTAGGACCCAATATGCAGGACTCCAGAGAGCTCTGCACAGCTTTATTGCTGGAACATACAGAAGATAACTAAACTTAAGCAGAGCAAGGCCAGAGCAAAACACAAAGAACTCGGAGCAGGAAAACACACAGCACTAAGGGATGAGGGAGGATATGACAAAGAACAAAGGTAGACGCAAACAATATATATACATGAGGGAATCAGGGCAGAGTGGACACACCTGGGGAACACGGCTGAACAGAATCTAACTGACGAGACAGGAGAAGCAAAGCTGAACATGACGCACACGAGACGAGGGACTGTCAAAATGAAACAGGAGGGACACACACACACACACACCCACACACACTGAGACCAGGACTGAGACACACTAACTTGACAGAACTAAACGGAGACCACAGAGACAGGACATGGAGAGACCAGACAGACATGGGACACGACTGGGGAACTAACATAACAAAACAAGAAATCAAGAACTATAAATGACAAACTCAGAGACACTAGAAAATAACCTATTCAAGAATTAAAATATAAATTATCTTGTACTTTCAGAACAAAACTAAAAAAACTGGGTCAAAGACCCAGAACCATGACAGTGCTAGAATGACCTTTGCGAGGACTTGTTTTTACTTTTCTTTTACTATCTTTACTATTCTATCTCCAGTTTTAACTATATATTTTCTAAACATAGATTTTATATCAAATATGTCACTAATTGGTTAACAAAGTCCCGCTGTGATCCCTTCAGCCGAGAGTGTTTGCAGTCACGATCTAGATGTTTTAAAATTGTTATCCACTGAGCATATCCTGTTTTATTCTACTCCAATCAGGACCAACGTTTACAAAGTGAACTTTATGTTTATGTCAGTTGAGCCCATAAACCCATCAGGAAAGTATTTACTGAGGTCACAGAACAAGGGAGACTAGACTTTTATACAACCATAAGTCTTTGAAACCAGCGGTGTTGCCCTCTGTTGGCCGTTAGAAAGAATGCAGTTTTCAAATACTTGCTTATCGGGGATACCTTTTATTTACAGTTTATGTACTTAACTTGCTTTAAATTGGTTGATATTATCGCATATCCACTTAAACTCCCTGGCATATCCCAACACCTCATCTTAGTATTGTTTTAATCACAAATGAGTGTGCACCGTCATTTTTCTAAAGGACAGTATTCAATTGCACTATTTACTGTCTTGCACTTTACAGTGTTGCCAGTCCAATATTTCACTTTCACTGTCACCTTGTATGAGTGCTGTTATCTGTCTGACTGTTCTATTGAACTATTAATTGTTGAATGTGTGTAGTTGTGTTTGTTTATTGTAGTTTTTTGTTATACACCTCGGTCCATACAGAACAGTATTTCATTCAGCAATATATCCTGTATATGGAAGAATGACAAAGCTTACTTCACTTGACTCGATCTGTGGAACTTACAAAGCAGAAATGTAGACTTTGTTTTACAGAAAACACATCTTATATTTCACATATTTTTTCTACAACCAGAATTCCAGAAAAGTTGGGACATTCTTTAAATTTGAACCAAATGAAAACCAAAGGTCTTCCGAATCACTTGAGCCAATATTTTATTCACAACAGAACATAGATAACATGACAAATGTTGAAACTGAGAAATTGTACACCTTCATCCACTAAATGAGCTCATTTCAAATTTGATGCCTGTTACAGGTCCCAAAAAAGTTGGCACGGGGGCAACAAATGGCTGAAAAAGCAAGAAAGTCCAAAAAGATTCAGCTGGGAGAACATCTAGCAACTAATTAAGTTAATCAATATCAGGTCTGTAACATGATTAGCTATAAAAGGGATGTCATCATCAAAAGATTCAGAGAAACTGGAGATATCTCTCCCAAAAAGCTGAATCTGTTCATCTGGATGTAGCGTTTTCAGTGGGAGAAACATTTCGTCACCTCTGGTGACTTCTTCAGTCTCAGCTGACTGCAGGCTTCCCCAACCTTATAAACAGTACATTGCATAATGACCGAAACCAGCACCATTGACTAACAATGGGCCATGAGGTCAGTTTCATGATCATTAGTATG
>VUQS01066560.1:0-16939 GCA_015108495.1 Heterochromis multidens | reverse complement strand
AAACCTGTGTCAGTCAGCCAGATCTGAGACTGGGACAGGAGGTTCACCTTCCAGCAGGACAATGACCCGAAGCATACTGCTAAGGCAACACTCGAGTGGTTTAAGTGGAAACATTTGAATGTGTTGGAATGGCCTAGTCAAAGTCCAGACCTCAATCCAATTGAGAGTCTGTGGTCAAACTTGAGGACTGTTGTTCACAAGCGACAACCATCCAACATGACGGAGCTGGAGCAGTTTTGCTTTGAGGAATGGGCGAGAATCCCAGTGGCAAGATGTGGCAAGCTCATAGAGACTTATCCAAAGCGACTTGCAGCTGTAATTGCAGCAAAAGGTGGCTCTACAAAGTACTGATGTTGGGGAGCTGAATACTTATGCACATGACAATCGTCAGATTTTAATTTATTAAAAATTCATTTTTCTATATTTTTTCCTCATTTCACTTCACCAACGTAGCCTAGTTTGTGCAGATCTATCACATGAAATGTCATTGCGAAACATGTTGATTCCAGGTTGTGAGGCAACAAAACCTGACGAATGCCAAGGAAGATGAATACTTTCGCAATGCAATGTATATGAGCAAATCCACATAGTTGTTCACCAAACCTTTGGTTGTTTTAATACTCACAACTTCTGTAAACACAATGTCTAACCTAGTGGTAAGAAGCACAGGATAGCCAAACAACAAAGCCAGGCTGCTGTTTTATTTGTCGTTCTTGTTGATTTTCTCAGACAAATCAAAGGTTGACGACCAGCAGTATAGATTTTTTTCTGGTTTGCAAAAAAAATCCACAGTGAGAGCAGAGAAAGAAGGACACAGACTGAGCGAGAGAGAAAGAAAGAAAGAGGAGGGGGGTGTTTGGCCTACATTCCATCCGTTTCTCTGCACAGTAGGCCAGGCGATGCATGCAGAGCAGCTGGAGAGCTTATGTAACACCCCTACACACACACACACACGCACACACATCCCACCCAACACTCCCCTCCTGATTTTTCAAAATAAAAGACGCCATTTCCCCTCACTCCCTTCCTCCTCTACCATAGCAGCTTATGACATGATTGGAACCACATTTGGTGCATTTTCTCTTCTTTCACCCCTTGTTATTGAAAGCACATGTGAAGTGGTGCATCTGAAAAAAGCCAGGTGACAGGGTAGTTCACATCTGTTCGGGTCACTGACTAGAACATAGAGACACAGGGAAGGCAAGGAAAACTATATTATTAAGAAGATTTCTAGATTTTTTTTTTTCATTAATTAAATTTTTTTTTACACATTTTAATCACCTCTCATGTCAAAGCAGAGAAATCTTAAGCACATCTGTTGCTACAGGCTGCCGTTACAAATCAGTGTCAGATATGGTCAGCTGCTTCACATTAATGCTTCCTTCACTGACTCCTCTGTTCCGCTCTCATGAATCAAGCAGCAAGTAAAAGCTCAGGACAGCACTCCTACAGCCTCGTTGTTTTGAGTCATTTCTGTTTCCATAGCAACATGCTACATTCGCTCTCCTGCTCTGCCAAGCTGGCTGTAATGTGTGAACCATGCCATCAAAACAAGGACAGCTTTTAATTTATTCTACTGTGGGGACGTCTGTCCCTCGTTTGTGTATGTGTGCGTGGACAATTTTCTAGGAGGGCATGACAACTTCCGGAAGATGATTGACGAGGCTGAGCCACTGGGCTACCCGGTGGTAGTGAAGAATGCACGTGGCCACAGAGGTAAGACAATCAGCCCAGTACTTCCTGTCATCCATTCTCAACACCATAACTCAAAATCTGTACACTGCAGGCCCCTCATTGGAGCTCAGTCCACTCTTATATGAACTTAACTGGCAGACTACTAAATGATTAACACACTGCAGTGCTGCATCAAACACAGAACAGAAACTTTTAATGCTTGCCGTGTGGTCACCCTGTTACTTATTTTAGTTTATGGTTAACAAATTGATCTCAGTTTCCCCATTTAGACTGAACACACAAGAGGGTTGTGTGGGAAGGTTGAAGCTTTGGCATTAATGTTTTGCTTCCAAGAGATCATCCCCGGTCTGACCCATTAGCCCTTTCCTATTCATAGTTATTGACAGTCGCTGCTATTGTGCGAAGGAATAACAATGGTCTTTGCTGGCCCAGGCTGCCATCACAGCACATTGTTTAGGAAAGCAGTCACTGGTCAACCACTAACTTGACCCTTTTTATGGTGTTAGGCGTCTGGAGGGTTGTTTTTATTCTCTCTGTGGTTGACCATTGGCACGGCTGAATTCCAGTTTGCCTTCCCTCTCAAGAGCACACATAAAGGCCTGTGGACAAATATGAAGGAGTGTTTCAAAATATTAAGAATCACTGGTATTAATAATAACAGCAACAATAATAACTTTATTTGTATAGCACTTTTCAAAACACAGAGTTACAAAGTGCTTCAGTTTGAATAACAGCCACAGATTAAAGATAAGTATGCATGTTCCAACATACAGACACATAATTAACCACAGGGTCACACATTCATTCCAACATACACACTTCCATACATGCAAAAAGATGTAAATTATGTCCTAAAATAATGGGGAAAAAGATTAAGGGAAAGCTAAGCTGTAAAAATTAGTTTTCAGCAGTCGTTTAAATCAGAATTGCAGATTCAGTCGACCTGAGGAAGGCTGTTCCAAAGTTTGGGCGCTACAACCTCAAAAGCATGATTGCCTCTGGTTTTAAAGTAAGAGCGTGGAACAATTAGGAGACCTTGATCAGATGATCTGAGAAGTTGGCTGCAGTGATAAGATCTCAGTGATATATAAGCAGGGGCCTGTCCATGTGGAACTTTATATGTTAATAATATGATTTTAAAGCGGATTTGGAATTTCACTGGGAGCCAGTGAGGGAAAGCAAGAATAGATGTGATATGTGAATGCCGGCTAGTTTTTGTTAGCATCCTTGCTGCTGCATTCTGGACCAATTGGAGACGGGCTATGGAGGACTGAGAGATGCACGTGAAAAATGAGCTACAGTAATCAAGGAGGCAGAAAATTAAAGTGTGTACTAAAAGATGATTAAAAGGTTGTAAAGGTTTGATTTTTGCAGTATTTCTTAAATGAAGGAAACAAGACTAGGTGAGGTCAGAGATACGAGATTCAAAATTCAGATGTTGGTCAAAGATGATACAAAGGTTTTTAGCAGATGTTTTGATCTTACTGGCAAGGGGGCCGATGTACCGAATGACCTCCTAAGTATTTTCTCAGACAAGTAATGTTCACATGTCTAACGGAGTCACAAGACTGTTATTGACGTTGTGTTTTTATTGCGTGGTGTGCACAGACACACAGCAGTCACATGATTCTCCCTTCATCGGGGGTCAGAGGTCTTGAGAATAAGAAGACAGAGCAAAGCAGTGCTAATTAAAAGAGGCATCTTCTATCCTGTGTGAGAAGCAGTTCTGTGGCTGCTAAGAGGAGTATCCTGTCATTTGTATGACAGTAACTGGAATGAGACTTGGTCAGCAGAAGCAGCTACTTGTTAGCAAAACTTTTTAGAAGGTTTTCCACCCTCAGCTAACACACCACAAATGACAGGCTCAGCAAGCAAATTCTTTTAGTGTGGCAATAGCAACACAACTATATGTCTTCAGGCTGCATGGACATAGATCTGTTTAGACTGGAAAGACTAGCAAAATATAGTCATACAGACCAGAAAAACTAGTCTTTCTTTCCTTCCTTCATCTTGTGTCTCCTTTGCTTAGGCAAGGCTGTGTTCCTGGCACGGGACAAACACCACCTGACCGACTTGTGCCATGTGATCCGTCACGATACCCCCTACCTGTTTCAGGAGTATGTCAAGGAGTCGCACGGCCGTGATGTGCGGGTAGTACTAGTGGGCGGCCGTATCATCGGCTCCATGCTGCGTTGCTCCACTGATGGTCGCATGCAGAGCAACTGCTCCCTGGGTAGGCATACATTACATTATTACAGCTGATAGCACTGTTATGTTAGAACACTCCCTTAAGTTTGCAAGACTTCTTAGTCATGTGGTTATATGGTATTGCTGTTTGAGAACAAATTTATTATTAACATTTGGATATGGCTCAGTTTTTTAAAATCATTTTTATCTTTCAGGTTCCCTGTTAAAAAAAAAAAAATGTGTTTAGTAGTAAGTACAGTATACATCAGTTGTTAACAAAGACCTTCATAAAGAGGAACTGGCCTGCTCATAGCATCTGTCTAAATTTTGGGTACAATAAGTATAATGCTTCAGAAATCAACTTTGGGAAAGAGTGCAAAATCAACAGGCTTGTCCTGAATCTACCCTGGAGAAATATCAAGTGGCACAGCATTCTAGCTGAGGAGACTGATCTTCACTGTCAAAGGATGAAAGTTTTAGTTTGGCTGAGGCTGTAATTCACTGTGACATATTTAGGACATCAGTCATCATATTATTCTGCATTTCTGTAGCAGTTCTCTTTGATACTTCTAGGTGAATTTGATGTGGTATTTAATTGTAAAATAAAATTTTGAAAATAACCAGAAAATATTAAAGGATCCTAAATCGTCCCCACATCACTTTTATATATAATTGCTCTTGATTTATAAAAGATTAATTGCTTTTTGACTGTCTGGAGAAAAATCAAGTTGTTGCTCAGTCTCTCATAAAGTCAAGTGAAGGAATTATATAGTGGTTTGTACTAACAAGCCTGATGTCCCTTTTCTGAATTGTCAGGTGGCGTAGGGATGATGTGCCCACTGAGTGAGGAGGGCAAGCAGCTGGCCATCAAGGTATCTAACATCCTGGGCATGGATGTGTGTGGCATTGACCTCCTGCAGCTCAACGATGGCTCATTTGTGGTTTGCGAGGCCAATGCAAATGTGGGCTTCATCGCCTTCGACCAGGCCTGTGGCATGGATGTAGCAGGCATCGTTGCTGACTACGTCCTGTCAATGCTCCCTAACCGCCTCACTCGCAAGATGTCCCTGCTGTCCGTTGTGTCAAGCACCAGCGAGACCAGCAGCGAACCTGAGGTGTGCAACGTGCCTTCTGGCAGCGGCTCGCTGCCTGAAGCCGTCTGCAACATGAGCGTGGGGTCTACTTCCAGCGAGAGCGACCCAGAGCTGGCTGAGCCCTCCCAGTCGTCGCCCTGCCAATCCACAGCCCCGAGTCTGCCCGATCTCCCAGACCTACCTGATCCAGCCTACAACTTCAACACCCTCCTTGCCAATGAGATCAAGTTATTGACTGAGTGAGCCCAAGCAGCTTTATGCACACACACAAACACCACAAATGCATTTTAAAAATATACATACACATATACACAGATGCGGATGGCATTGACATTCCTTTTAAAAATGCATATCAGTCCAATAACCATGAAAACATAAGAAGAGCAGAGAAAAAAGAACTTAGCCCTTTTCAGACATGCAATAGGTAACACTGCTGTCTTCATCAGTCTGTTAAAGTGACGGCACTGTCATTCAGACATTTTGTAACCATTCCTCACTGCTTCATTCCGATATGCCTACGACGGTGACAGAAAGAGCCATGATGTGTTCAACATTTTTGCCATAGAAAAGTACAAAACACTTGCCATTCTCTTCCTATCATTTAGTTTTTTTCACTGTTGTCACTAAGAGCAGGGCTTGAGTGTGAGGTGCACAGTGCTGCTGGGAGAACCGCAAACAGGCTCCAAGAGCAAGGGCTCTCTTCTCCTCTGGATTGAGAATTGCAAAAATGAATCATAGAGGAGTGTTTTAATCTAAATGGAAATTAGATTTTTTATTTATTTATTTTTTTTTTTTGTTGCCCAATGGGGCATTTGCTAGAAAGCTGAGCAAGTCATAAAGATGTAAAAACACTACAAGGGCTGAGCTTGTCAGATTATAGTTGAAGTTTTTATGGCAAAGTGACGAGGGTGCTCATTCACACTTGAAAATGACACATCCAGTTGCCGTCAGATTAATGGAAAGAAGTGCATACCTGAAAGGGGCTATCCTGACACATCCATGGACACAAACACTAAAACATCTCCTGCTTTAAAAAAATGCAAAATACAGATCTGAGGCTGCTCCCCTGACTCCTCTCTTCGCACCTGTATTACCAAAATCGCAAACCCCACGATCTAAACTCACACTGCAGCATGAAAAGGTTAGAGTGGGATATAGTAAATCAGTGCCAAACAGGCCTCTTTTAGTTCCTTCTTAGTGTTTGTGGATGGGTGAAGGCTTCCCATAAATGGATACACCTGCCATGTTTTTAATCATCATATTATAATAACATTATTTTACATATAATCTCTGTTGTCATATAAAAGGTTTTCTGCTGAGACTGCAGTCAGGTTTAGTGGATTGGAGGTGACATGAAGTGTTTTCAAATAGTAGGGGTGAGGACTGCATCCTCATGCTAGGCGCATTACTCTGTCAGTTCCAGTGCATGTAGTGCTTGAACTGAGGACACAAACAGGACCCGCAACCATCCTGCACTAACAGGACATGTACAAATTCCATGTCAACAAGCAGCAGATGTGTTTGAGAGGCACAGCTGAAATATAAAAATGAGTTCATTACTCAAATTTAAATTTTACATTCCTACCTAGTACATTTGTTTAGCCTTAGCTTTTAAACTTCATTAAATGCCTAGCACTTTATAATAAACAGATGCATTTTTTTTCTCTCACTAAGATGACATATTTAGGAAAGATTAGACAGAGTGTGAAAGCTGCGTCTACACCTGCAAACAAAATATACCTCAAAATAGTGACTTCTCACTGCCATAGGACGACCTAGATATTCAAACATACAGTACATATCAGCCAGGATCCTTATGGTTTTAAATGGCCCCTGACATAGTTATGTGTTATTTTTTTTCTTTCTTTTTTATCTTTTATGTAAATATTTAGGTAGTGAATTAGCTTCACCGTATACCTATACCCAGAAAATTAGACTGAAATAGCTGAAACAACTGCCAACAGTGGTATTTTTAGCAAGCTACTGTGGGTAACTCTTGTACAGATCTTCAATATTAAAAGGCTGAGAGTGAAATTTGGTGCTAAACGTCATGGATTTGGTTAGATGTGACTTCTCAGCCATATTATATGTAGACTTTACTTTTTTTTTCATGTTGATATGAATTAAGCATCCTAACCCACAAAATATGTTGGCATAATGTACAAAAAAAAAAAACTATATTTTTAAAGTCTTCGTAAATAGAATTTTTTTCCTTTCCTGAGAAAAGAAAAGAAAGGAAATCCAGGGATTAGAGCAGCTAAGACCTTTTTGTTTACTTTTTTTTTTGTTCCTTTGGATTTGCCTCCTGTACACCTTTTGAAATGAATAACATAGCTGTAGGGTATGCTGCGTAACTACCATTCACTAAGATTTCATTTACAGGTCTGATCAAAAGCACAAATATGAACCCTAAATTGTTTCACATGGTGACGGTCATGTTGTTAGGCTTGTAACGCTTTCTGTCGAACACAACTCAGGGAAGCAGCCTGGATCTCAGCCCTGACCCCCAAAAAGCATGACATATCCATCCAAGCTTGAGACGTGTCTAAAACATAACACATACTTACAAGCAGACAAAATATACATAAACAACAATGAAAAAAAAGGTTGTAAACTACAGTGTAAGACTTTATGGTGTATGCCATAGTTAACATGCACTTTTTTTTCCTTGCTTGTTTTATATTGTTCCTTGTTTACTTCCTAATTTATGGTATTTTTAAAGAAAAAAAGTGGTTTGTGTGCACTAATATTGTGTCAATAAAGTGAAACCGCTGTGAAGCTTGATTTTATTTTCCTTGTGTTGTGGGCCCAATTTACTAACTGTCTGGAATCTTAACTGGGGGCCCCTGCTGGAGGGTGCCAAATCTAAATCTGCCAGACAACCAGAAAAGGAAGCTTTTAAGTCTGCTGTCAAATGATCACAGTGTCTCCACTGAGAAAATAACACCATTTACACTACTGTGATGTTTGTCCAGTATCCATATGATCAAAGTATCTGACAAACTGTGAAATCCGCTGATGTCCACCCTCCTGATGTGCGGGGGCTGGTGGACGTGCTCATCAAATCACATCCCAACATAAGCGCTTGTATGGTGATCTATCTCCAGTTGTTGTCCCCCATTCTTTGAAGTATTTGTCTTTATACTGAAACCTGCGTCATTCCACATCGTGTTCATAAGTGTAAATATAAAGATCACATATCTTTAAAAGATATTATTAGCCAGCCATAGGAAAGAGTGGAAAGTTTATTTCTCTCTTACAACCCCTGATCGAATTTATATTCTAGACATGATCCATCTAGCCACTGAAGGTTCACTTAACTGTGCTCTACCAACTTTCAGAATGCCCATTCATCCGGTTTTCTTTGGGAACACTGGTTTAAGGATCATTTGAGGTCAAGGTCCCAATTCTGACTGACTTCTTTATGCTTGGTCTGTACAGACCAGTGTGTTATAAAGTAAATAAAAGGCATGGGAGCTACTGAAAGGAACAGGGGTACCACATGCTAGTGACACAGGGAAGGAAATTGATTGGCCTGCGTGACGGTTGGCCAGCTTGGAACAAACATGTAGGGACCTCTGGATGAGTCACTGTGTGTAACAACAGAGCACAAGCTTACTATTTAATTCCGAACTGCTGCTAATGTATATTTGGTTCAGAAATTGAAAAAGGGAATATGAGAAAATCGGAGCGTTTCCATGTTTTACTGCCTCTAAATGCATAAAAATGAATCTGAATGCCAAAAAACAAAACAAAAAACATTTTATTGTATAATTGAGTACAAATAACACTAGTAGTGAGATGATTTTAAAACTGATTGTTTTGATATCAATAATTGTTTCAGAATTGTACATACTGTGTAAGATCTCAGCAATGAAATGTCTGTTCTAACATGAACCTTGGGTTTGCTAACAGGTTTACAACACTTTCCCTTGCAGAAGGAAGATGTAATGTTTTTGCCTCTAAAAGTGCAGCTCTCTTGACAATATGCAGACACTGGAAATCTTTAATTATGTCTGCATATGGTGAATTGGTGGAGAGGTTCTGGGTTGCTAGGTACAAAATAAGCAAAAACATTGCATCAGAAAGGTTTGAGCAAATGCCCTTGACCATTTTTGTGTTCCATAACATTTTGACAGTGTTAAGAAATGGATCCCAAAAGGATGTAATTCACTAATGTTCAAAATGATGTATATATCCCTCTTTTTTTTTTTTTTAGATTAAAATAAAGACGAGTCATTATTCAGAACCAGTTAAAAAATGTGTCTTTTATATTTTGACTGCATCTACAGTTGCAACATGGTTTGAGAATATTGTTTTTGTTGTCCACTTCCAATCGCACTGCACAGCATATGGATAAATCTGCACTTGTTTATTTTTTTGTTAGTAATTTAGCAGTGTGGGGCTGCAAAAATATCCTTAAGGGGCAGATCTCCAAGCAGAGGGATGGGCAGGGCTTAGTACTGTGACTCCACAGAACCAGGATGTGGGACTGTGTGCAGTATCTTCACCAGCTGCAGCAGGGCCTGGATGGGCTCTGTCAGGTCATGGTCTGGTATCAGCTGGCTGGCCTGCAGGGCTGTGCTGCCAAATCCCTGCGCCTGGCACACAGAAACAAACACAGCAACTGCAGCTGTTAAACCCTCCGGAGAGAGTAAATCTGCCTTATATAATGATATCATTGAAACTGGACCGCAACCCAGTTGACTTATTTACCCCTCTTTACCCTTCAATAAGCTGGTCTGTAGGGCTGTTACACTATCCTTTATAATTAGGAGAAAATGTGAACATATAAGCATTATTTTAGATGAAAAGCAGCCTAGTGTAGAACTTGTTGAGGTTTACAATAGCATTCATGGAATTCCTGCAATTTGGGAATAGGGATTTTAGTGTTATACAGTTAGGTCAGTGAGTTTTAACATAACTAACATTTTTTTTTGTAATTCTACCTCTGTACACCACCACAGTGGCTTTTAAACCGAACAATTAAGATGTGATTGAAGTGCAGACTTTCAGCTTTAATTTGTTTTTAATTTTTTTCTTAATTTTTTTTTTCTTGACACATCAACCAGGTAAAAGATCTGGAGCTGATTTCAAGTATTGAACTTGCATTTGGTAGCCGTTCACTGGAATTTTCAATATGGAGTCCAAAGAGATGTTGACGCAAGTAAAGGAGGTCATCATTGGGCTAAAAAAAACAAAATGAACTTATCAGAGAGAAAAACACTTTAGAAGTGGCCAAATCAACAATCTGGTGCATTCTTAAAAAGGATGAACGCTCTGGCCAGCTCATTAACACCAAAAGACCTGAAAGACCACAGAAGACAACTGAAGTAGATGATTTAATTCTTTCCTTGGTTAAGAAAACCAGCTTCACAACATCTAAACAAGTCAAGAACACTCTTGGGGAGGAAGGTGAATCATTGTCAAAGTCTACAATCGAGACGATGCCTTCATGAATGCAAATACAGAGGATTTACAACAAGGATTTACTAAAAGAGCCTGCACAGTTCTGGAAAAAATAGATGGATAGATGAAACCAAGATGAACTTATACCAGAATGATGGGGAGAGAAAAGTATGGAGAAGGAGAGAAACAGCTCATAGCTCATAACCTGAAACATACCACATCATCTGACAAACATGGTGTAGGTGACCAGCAGAACCAGACCACTGGTGTCTACTGATGATGTGACTGCTGATAGAAGTAGCAGGATTATTGTGAAGTGTACAGGGCTATACTCTCTGCTCAGATTCAGCCAAATGCTGCAAAACTGCTCTGACAGTGCTTCACAATGCAAATGGATAATCGCCCAAATCATACTGCAAAAGGAACTCAAAGAAATGGGATGCTCTTCAATGGACAAGTCAGTCACCTGATCTCAACCCAACAGAACATACTTCTCAGTTACTGAAGACAAAACTGTGTTGGTGGTGTATCACTATCCAAAAACTTGGACCTATCTACCCACAGCTCCCTCAGTATCATATACAAAGCTGATAAGACTACAGACAGGCTCTCATAACTCATAATCATGATAACTGTCTGTTCTTACAATTATATACTTTTATAAGTACAGCGCTAAGACAAAAACCCATAGAGATCCGTAACATTTACAAGAACAGACAGTAAAACCAAAATTACCATTACACATTACCAACCATTAAACATCCTTGCCTTGATACGTTAGCATAGTGAGCCTTAGTCCTTTTTTCTGTAGCTGCTTTTTTAACACTCACTGTGGTTGGTGTAGCTGTTGATGGAGTAAAAGAAAATCTAACTGCATTTGATCTCGCCCTACCTAGAAGCCACCAAATAAAAATAAACACTGTGAAATAATTTTTAAAAATCCACCTTTGTGTCACTGTTCAGTGCTTTATCTTATGTTTACTACTTGACCTTAGAAGTAGGATCCCATCAGTTCTGTACTGGTCTGATACATAACGTCCTTTGCTGTTAGTTGTACAGATACATGCACTAGACCCCTATGGCTTTATTCTTATGTGACACACAAGAAATCTGCCTCATCGTCTCACATCTCAAAGTTGGAACTGACACACACAAAGAGCTGTAGCTTTAAGAAGAGACTGGAAATACTGCCGCTAAGTCTCACCTTATCGTGGGACTTAGCAGCAGCCGATGGGACAAATAGAGATAATCCTATCTTGAGACAACACAAGGAGGAAATGGGGAAATGGGTCATGGTGGCAAACTGAACTTTTAATACCTCGCCAGGTGGCTCACCTTGAGGAAATCTCCTCCTAGGAACCACAGCATGGCCAGGCAGTGGGCTACCACTGCAATCCGAGCTGGGTCTTTTCTGGAGTCTTTCTGCTCAAACTCCAACATGGTTCTCAACATCTCATCCACTTCAACTCGCTGGGCTTTGTCTGATTGAAAGGAATGGACACAAAGAAGCACCTGTCTTCTAGTTTACTGGAGTCTGAAACATGCTTTACACCTAAACAATGAAAAAAAGCAAGTAATTCTACATTTATGTGTTCAAGTCAATCAAAATATATGTCTGTCTGTATCTACTGTATAGTTTATATGAGCATCCTTTTCTTCCACACCCACTTTTCCCCTGTAAACATCCCAGATAGCATGGGAAATTGTTTTGCTGACAGGCTTAGCATTATATGTAGGGCAGCAGCTGTGACAGAGGGCAGTGGCATTGATGCTGCACAGCCACAGTTGTGTCAGCAGTGGTCTCTAGTCAGCTCTAAGCAAGCTTGCGTAAATCTGGGGTTTAGCTTTCAGATTGCACAGCAAGACACACTCTAAATATAGAAGTGCTGACCTTATTTTTTCAGTGATACTCCAATGGAGCTACTGGCTGTTGACAGTTTGGAGCATGATGTATGACGGACTGGTGATGTTATTGTCTGATTCTGCACCATGCAGTACTGTTGAATCAGCTATATTGGTTTTATACTGATTTATACCATATGTACATAACATATATGTGGTGTGACAAGACAAACCACAAATGGAGTCCACCAATGGATTTTGGATGCTTTGGTTGTGGGTCTCGAGGAGTTTGGTCAGATGGCAGTGCCAAATTCGTGCCACCTAAAATATGAGCAAAAGGCTGTAAAAGGCATAAACAAAAAGCTAAATTTAGTCGCAAGAGTAATGACAACATAACCAGCATACCTCAGAGTACAAGGAACAAACAGTGGGCCTCTTCCCCTGCCTGGCAAACACATCAGCCATGAGAAAGTAGCCACGACAGGTGACTGTGCTATCCAGACCATACTCCTCAGTAGCAAAGTAAATCTGGGGAAATAAAATTATATACATATTCTTGTCAAATATACATTTTTACAAATGTTTTGTGGATGCATACAACACAAAAGGGATAAAATATTGTACATTCTGAGAGATGAACCTGTATCTGTATGGTACACTGCTGTGCAAAAGTCTTGAGCTACCACTCATTTCTTTATATTTTGATAAGAAAATGGGAAAGAGGTGCAGTGATTTATCGAAACATGTGCAAACTGCTTTTTGTTCCATTCTCTGTCAAGATGATCCCACACTGCATTAATAATGTTGAGGTCCAGGCTCTGGGGAGGCCAATCCATGACTGATAGTATTCCATTGTGTGTTCTTCTATCCAGGTATACTTTTACTGCACTGGCAGTGTGTTTGGGCATCACTGTCATGCTGAAAAATGAAACTTGTTTCCAATCAGACGCTTTCCAGATGGTATCTGCCTGCTCTCATTATTCCATCAATTTCAAGATCGAAAACATCACTGGCTAAAGCAGTCACCAACCATGACAGTGCCTCCACCGTGTTTTATCAAACTGTGTTATCTTTGGCATTTTTCATAGATGCTTTTTTATCTTGGAATGATTCATAGGTCAGTGTTAAGTGGCTAAAAAAAAAAAAAAAGAATTTCTTCTGAAAATAGTCAGGTACAAGGACTGGACTGAAAATGAGTGAAAAGAGAAATAAAACTTTGAAAGACCATCAGAAAGCCTGGAGAACTATTGCTCAAGACCACTTTAAAAATTCCAAGAAAGTCTGGCTCCTTAGAAGCAAAACATAAAGAAATAAGGGGGTGGCTCAAGACTCACTCAATACACAGTACTGTATCTTACTCAAAAACATGCTCGAGCAATAAACAGACTGTTATGGATTTCATTTGGTGAGCAAATTTCTTCTGCTCCTCACAACATCAATAAAGTTATGAAACAGTTGATGTGCTAATTATGACACAGACATCATTTGCAAAGTTATGCAACGCAGCCTCCAGGTCTCCAGTCACCACATGGAGGCGGCCCAGGCTCCTGTGCAGCTGGTGGTGGATTGTGAGACCACATTTTGGACTCCTCAACACTGCCCACTCTGCCTGGGACAGGAAATCTGCCACAAGGTCTAAATTACCTAAACCTAGAGATGCACAGACACACACACATGCTCATGCATGAAACATCATATGATAAGAGAACATTTGAACTGAGAAGTCTTTTTGTGCTTGTTTCTCACCCATGTTGGCCTCAGCCAGCAGCAGGTAGGCAGGGACCAGCTGGATAGTGTTGGGGCCATGGATGTCTATGGAACAGCGCAGGCAGAACTGGGCAGCAGGCAGAGCTTCTTGGTGTTTTCCCTCAGATAGCTTACTTTGAGCCACCAACCTGCAAATCTCAATCAGCTCTGCCTATATAAGGAATCAAATCCAAGGTAGGCATCAGGTTACTTTTACACTTATCAGACTAACATAAATAATACACAGCAATTCACAAAACTACACCAATACTATGGCACATCTAAGCACCTAGCTGTGGAAATCCTAGGAAGCAAAATGTACTGTTTAATGTAAAAAAAAAAAAGAAAAAACAATAACATGCTTATGTGCAGCATCTTCCTGAACTTGTGCCAGTCACATTACATCACCACTTCCTCCTCAAATAAAATCTAAGAAAGACTCAAAGGGTAGAACTGATGCTCTAAAATTAACCGCTGGAGTTAAATGCTGTTTTTTTTTTGCTGCTGTTGTTTTCCTCCTCTTCAACTAAAAGATTAGTTCAGTAGGCCGTCTACCTGCATATACACTAATGCCCCCATTCAACTGTTCCTCTCAGCTGTAAAGCAAAAGAAGGGACGTATTTTTTCAGAATTTATATTTCCAAAATTAGGAAAGCTACAACCTGGAACTTGTGCACCAAAATGATAAATCATATACAGAACTGAGGGAACAAGGGTAAATAAACCATTCAGGGAACAATGATGTAGTCTTTTGTATTTTCTTTGACAGTAAGAAATGCAACCTAGACTGAAACTTTAAAAAAAGATGTCTGTGCATTTCAGTTTTTTTTTCTCCTAGTATGTGGTGTCAATGCTTTACATGCATCCTCACCGTTTTATTTCGTGTTTCAATGCGACTGGTCTGCTGGAGACTGTGGAGTGTTTGGGTGCGGATGGGAACAAGCAGCTGACAAATTCTCTTGTGGATCCCCACCCAGTCAGCCTGCTGGTGCTCTGCATCACTGACGAGTCCAAAAACCACAGGTCATACGGTCATATTCTCTCATATATTCTCTTAAGCCACTTCAAGACTTTGTGAGAAGCATTTTTATGTATAATAAATGTCTCTGGAAACTGCCTTGCTTTTCAATGCCGTGCACAATGAGACTGATGTTTTCCTGGCAATTAAGCTATTGATAAAGAATCACGATTTATGACCTGATCTGAGCGGCAGCTCATACTTGGTGAGAATGAGTTAAACATATGGATCAGGCTGGCCTCACACGTTAAGACAGATACTATTATGTGTACTTAATGGCAAAAATCTTTCTATGCAGTACCAGTTTGTTTGGATTCTGCTGACATTTTCAGGGCAGAGTCTCTCCTATTCAGGAGATACCATCTGAGTACACAGAGGGCATACTAAATTGTATGCCATTACATAACTGGTCTGTAATTTTGTTCATCTGGCTCTCCTCTTCTGCACACTTGTGTGGAAACTGTCTTGCTTTTCAATGCTTTTTTTCCCCTACTGTGAAAAATGTGCGCTCACTCCAGTGTACTTGTGGTTATATGGTCTTCAGGCAGAAGCAGCAAGCGGGCAGAAATCTGGCCATGTCATATCAACAGTAGCACTGACACAGCTTGTGCTTGTGAGAGTACAGACACAGACAGGAACACACACACACACACACACACACACACACACAGATAAACACAAATCAAGTGGTCTCCTCAGGATGTACTCTCTTGTCCCTGCTGAGCTTTCTATGCAAAATACACCAAACAGTCACCACAGGCGTGACTCACATGATGACTTAAGATTAAACCATTTCAACCTGAAGCCCCATTTTGACCCAAAGTTATAACTTTGGCTCAATTCATGACTGGGAATAACCCAGCGTGTTTGCTTCAGCTGTAATGAAAGCTTTGAATCCTGCAACCCTGATTCTTATTGTCTGATATGTAGGATATCATTATATTTTTTTATTAAAACCAAATCGTGTGCATCTCATTCATCCATTTTAAAAGCTGAAAGAATGGCAACTACAATAAGTGTCTGTAAGCTCACTGGCTTTAGTGGCTCATCCCTTTCCATAAATCCCCACAGGGAGTGATCTCGCTACATGCTCCTCTTCACTACCCACAGTGTGTGCCAACGGGGAATTTGCCCAGCACCATGTTATGGTCTGGGACCGCATATAAAACAGCGTCAAAGGTAACGTTGGTTTACATAAAAGCTGATGCTCAGCAAATTATATTATGAAAACAACACGCAGGCAACAGAACAAAAATAAGCGTTGTGGTAATGTATTTTCCAGCTGTTCCCCTCCCTCCACACGACAATCACACGAACGCCCTCCTTCCTGTTATATGTGTGTGTGAGTGGGGTTTTAAAACAAGGCGAATGCTGCCACCTAGCGTCCAACCCGCAAACACGTTTTGACCAAACTCATATAAAGTAAACACAGTATATGCCATTTTTCTTTCATAAATAAGGGGTCAGTCATTAGCACCAGCAAAACCCTGAAGTTTCATGATGCAGCAGCCCCGTCACAGCTCGGATAAACTGAGCTTACCAGTAAAAGGTGACCCGACACTTGCTGCATTGCAGGCGCGCTTCTCTTTGACAAAGTTCACATAATTTTTCCCCTCCTTTGGGTAAGGCAAGAGGAATTATCGCAGACGCTGTCACCGAAACCTCAGATTCAGCTTCCATTATCGTTAGGAAGCTAGTTTATGACACGGTATCAGCTTACCTTTGCAACATAAAAAAGTAGCTCACAAAGCTAATACCGGTTGTGTGTGTCCCTGTTTAGTTTATGGTTGACATGGCAACAGCCTCCCTGCTGTAAAGCTGGTTTAAAAACATAAAACAAGGACTTGTAAGCTTTGTGATTTTATCTGATTTATTAGAGACATTCACACACACACACACATATACATATATATATATATACACACACACACACATATATATATTTATA
>VUQS01066557.1:0-19269 GCA_015108495.1 Heterochromis multidens | reverse complement strand
AGCAGAGGGGGTTGTTAATGAAATTAACAACAGGTGCACTAGAGGGGCAACAATGAGACAACCTCCAAAACAGGAATGGTTTTACAGGTGGAGGCCACTGACATTTTTTCCTCCTCATCTTTTCTGACTGTTTTTTCACTAGTTTTGCATTTGGCTAGGGTCAGTGTCACTACTGGTAGCATGAGGCGATACCTGGATCCTTCAGAGGTTGCACAGGTAGTCCAACTCCTCCAGGATGGCACATCAGTACGTGCCATTGCCAGAAGGTTTGCTGTGTCTCCCAGCACAGTCTCAAGAACATGGAGGAGATTCCAGGAGACAGGCAGTTACTCTAGGAGAGCTGGACAGGGCTGTAGAAGGTCCTTAACCCATCAGCAGGACCAGTATCTGCTCCTTTGTGCAAGGAGGAGCAGGATGAGCACTGCCAGAGTTCTACAAAATGACCTCCAGCAGACCACTGGTGTGAATGTGTTTACTGCCCGTGAGTGGAGCCTGACTGGCATTTGCCATAGAATATAGAATTTGTCCACTATTGATGCCCTGTGCTTTTCTCAGATGAGAGCAGGTTCACCCTGAGCACATGTGACAGATGTGAAAGAGTCTGTTGAAGCCATGGAGAACATTATGCTTCCTGTAACATCGTTCAACATTGGTTTGGTGGTGGGTCTGTGATGGTCTGGGGAGTGCTATCCATGAGGGAGACACAGACCTCTACAGGCTAGGCAACGGCACCTTGACTGCCATTAGGTATCAGGATGAAATCCTTGGACCCATTGTCATACCCTATGCTGGTGCAGTGGGTCCTGGGTTCCTCCTAGTGCATGACAATGCCTGGCCTCATCTAGTGAGTGTATACAGGCAGTTGCTGGAGAATGAAGTAATTGATACTGTTGACTGGCTCCCACGCTTGCCTGACCTAAATAGCTGTTTCCAATAGAACACCTTTGGGACATTATGTTTGGGTCCATCTAATGCCGTCAGTTCGCACCTCAGACTGTCCAAGAGCTCAGTGATGCCCTGGTCCAGATCTGGGAGGAGATCCCCCAGGACACCATTAGGAGTATGCCCCGACGTTGTCAGGCATGCTTACAAGCATGTGGGGGCCATATAAAGAAATAGTGAGTACCATTTTGACTGGCTGCAATGAAATTTTGGCAAAATGGATCATGGAAATACATAATTTTTTCACTTTGATTTTTGATTTTAATTTTAATTTTGATTTCCAAATGATGTGACTTCCTTTTGTTCCTAACACATTACCTACTTCATATCAGTATAGACATCCAGCATGATTTTTTTTTCATATAATGTGTTTTCAAAGTGTTCCTTTCATTTTTTTGAGCAGTGTATTTTCATACTCATAGAGGCTGGATTTTTTTTAAAGAGGAAGGTGAAATTTTTAAGAATTTCTGTTGTAGTAGTTTAACTTTTTCATGATTAAACCATATCAGAAAACCTGCAGACGTACTCATAGCAATAAAAACGGTTACATTGTAATCTTCAATGCAGAAGAATTTACTGGATGTGTGGTAGGAGGCTCAAGAAGTTGTAAATATTTGCTAAATGCAGCAGGGAGTTAAATGTCGTGATCTTCACATGTGTATAGTTAGGTCCACAGGTTTTTGGACAATGATACATATATTTTTTTGTAATTTTGCCTCTCTACACCACCACAGAAGATTTTAAATCAAAGATCAACATGTGGTTGAAGTGATGACTTTCAACTTTAAATTAAGGGGTGTCATGAAAGTATTGCAATAACTATTTTGGAATTATAGCCATTTTTATTCATAGTCTCCCATTTATTTTCAGAGGCTCAAAAGTAATGAGAAAACTAACATAATTTTAAATAAATAAAAACCTGAAGTCTGCCAGCATTTGATGATGAACATCACCAGATGCTGTGTTTGAGATGCTTTTCTAGGCCTTTACTGCAGCCACCTTCAATTGCTGCTCATTTGTGGGTCTCTTTGCCTTCATTTGTGTCTTCATTAACTGAAAAGATGCTGTATTGGTTTAAGATCAGGTGACTGACTTGGGCATTGAAGAACATCCCATGTCTTTGCCTTGAGAAACTCTTGGGTTCCTTTTACAGTATGCTTTGGGTCTTTATTCATTTGCATTCTTTTAGCAGCATTTTGCTGAATCTGAGCAAAGAGTATAACCTTACACACTTCAGAATGTGACTGCTGCTATCAGCAGTCACATTATCAATAAACACTACTGACGCAGTTCCACTGGCAGCCATAACATTAATTAAGTTAATCTTGGTTTCATCGGGCCAAATAAATTTGGTTTCTTTTGTACCTTTCTGTAAACCCTCTGTATTTCCATTCATGAAAGTGTCTCTTAATTTCAGACTTGAGAAATTACATAATTTCCTCTGGGATTAATAAAGTATTCTAATTCTGATTCTGATTGATAATGATACGCCTACCTCCTCGAGAGTGTTCTTGACTTAGTTAGATTGTGATGTTGTTTTTTTTTAACCATGGAAAGAATTATGTGTCTTAGTTTTCTTCTGTGGTATTTCAGGCCTTTTGGTTTTGCTGAACTGGCCAGTGCATTCCTTCTTTATAATATCTCTATGGGCCTCATGTTGAGAGTTCCAGTGAACAGCTACTGAATACAAGTTGAGTGCTTGGCCACACTTGGCCATGAAACTGCTTGTCAGTTATTGCCCAGTTACTTTTGAGCATCTGAAAATGGAGGGCTATGTATAGAAATGTCTGTAATTTCTAAACACTTAATACAATACTTTTGTTACACACACTTCAACCACATCTTGATTGTTTGGCTTAAAAACCTCTGTTTTGGTGTACAGAGGCAAAATTACAAAATTTGTGTCATTGAACAACAAATTATAGACCCAACTGTAAGTATGCAGTGTAAATGAAGTGAATTGAATTGACACTCAGTGACTTACCTGCACTCAAATTTAACATAATGTTGCATATAAAACTGCGGGCTTAAGGATTCCTGATCATTGTTTGTATTTTATTGTTTATTATCTGAAGTAGACAGGTAGTTCGGAAGCACATGTATTATGCATTTCTTTTTTTCTTTTTTTTTGAAATTTTTACTTACATTTGTCTGGGCAAGTGAAGGAAATGTAGTAACTGACATGAATATCAGTTAATAGCTTATAGTCACAACAATGGAACCAGCTATCATAATCCAGTCATTTGCACATCTGTATAATGATCTGTAACTTGATCTTTTAATGCAAACCATAGTCTCATTCTAAACAGTATGTCAAAATGGGTCTGCTGGATTCTTCACATATACTCAGAGCAGTCCATGTAAAAGGAATGGTTTATTAGATTCAAAAAAGCAACATTTTATATTTAGTCGTCTTATTCAATGATCTATATTTTGTTTATAAATGTAGAATTACATCACTGTAGCACTGTGTTACTGTGTAAACAGTAGTTTTGGATTATATTTAATATAACTGTGTAGCAGAGGCATTCACATCTATATGTTACGATAAGACATCTGATCCAGGTTATTATTGACTAGGACCTCCACTCTGAGGCATAAAACCAGAACTCACTGCTTGTGCTGAGTGATTGTATTTTGATTAGACATCAGATCTTGGTCATTACTGGTCCAGCTGAGTGTGTGTGTGTGTGTGTGTGTGTATTGGTTCAATACATCAATTCAGCTCTGTCTGCTATGCTTTCTTTCGCATTTCAGACCCCAGACTGCACAGGCCCACACAGGGCTGTAGCATCTGCGGTTGTGTTGGGGGCTCAGACGCCCTGAGGAGCTTAAACGGTCTTAGAGTTCCCTGGAAGCAGATGAAGATGATGAGGAAGATGATGAGGGGGTTGGGACTGTGAGAGGGGGATAGAGGAACATGCTGGGTAGATTTAGGAGATTTTAGCAGACACATCCATGGACTTGTTCAGTACTGCTGACAGAAATTTGGATCATGTATGCATAGATCCAATGCACTGTAAAAAATTAAACTTAAATAAAAAAACATGAAAAGCCAACCAGCTGCAAAGGATTTTTTTAAACTAATGGATGTTTTGTGTATTCAGATCTGCTCATGTTCTCATGTGAATGAGTGTGCTGGCACAGCAGTTCAAGTAAGTTTGGAACTAGTGATGCCACTGACGATCCTATCTGTCTATTTAACATTACAACATGTGCGAACAATGGGTCCATATTTTAACACACAAATGCACAATATAATTTTATAAAATTATTGCCGTAACATCAGTGCAGTGGCTCACCATCTTTTCTTCACAAATTGTAAAACTGTGCAAAAAATAGAAAATACTAATTATACTAATACTAATTATACTAATACTAATTACTAATTATTTCAAGCATTGCAGTGCAGGACCATGTCAGCCTGGCATTTACATACTTTACACTGAATTGTTTCTTTAATTTCTTGGATCATTTCATCAACATCTTGGCAAGATTGGTGCACTTGGAAGCTCTTAGCACATTTGGAATGAGTACTTCCAAGCCTTGAGAACTAACACCTACACATACACAGTGGCCTTAGTTACCTTGGATAATGTACAAACTGCTATCTGAAGTGTTTTCAACTTAAGATTTTTGGTTGATTGCACTTCATTTTCATAAATGTTTTTCTCAATTGTTTCAAATTTGAAATGATTGTTAGAATAACATGTTTGATGTTAGGCTTTCAATGGTGTTTCCAGCTAAAGTACAGGCATCTCTGTGCAAGCATTTGCTACATTCACTAAAGGCATTGTAAGTATGTACTTTCTTCTGCATATATTTGTGTTTAGCTTCTGGGAAGCATCGATTACTCAGCAATTAGGATGTATTTGATGGCATGAAGCTCAGGGTCAATTCAGAAAAGCCATTCAATGATAGTTCTTTAAGACAGGATATGCTTCATATCCATAATAAACACAGGGGAGCTTTGGTTGTCAGTACCCCAGGTGGAGCATACATCTGCCTAAATGATCTGTGTCAGGAAAAGCACAGAAGAAATGGCAAAAACAGCTGTGGGTGTTCATGAACACACGAAAACCACAATTTTCCACTGAAAAAGGGGTTGCAGTATGATCAAATGACAGACAAACAGTTGGCAATTTATTTAGCTCATCTTTCTGGCCAGCTCTCATGGTGGTGGTGGGAAGCCAGAGGCATCAGTGGTGAAGGAAATCCCAAACTTTAGAGAAAAAAGGGAAGATTTGATCTTTTCATATAATTATTTCTACCTGATTATACTCATTGTGATGGCATGTGGCATATTCAAGCTTGTCTTTGTTGTTTACTAACAGGTTTTGCCTGTTAGCATTTTGCCAGGTTACGTAGTTAATCCTGGGAAGATCATACATTTTTGCCTAGGATCTTGAAGAATTTGCTGAGAAAGTAATTCTGTTCTCAGATAACAATGCTCAGCAACCATCCAGCCAGCTAAGACAAGCATGTGAACACTATCACCAAAGTATGAAGGAGATATCTGATTTCTAGGGCGTGAAACAAACACATTAGAGTGCTGTCTTTCTGCCGCTATGATTCATTGTAACCTGAGAGTCATGTTTGCAATGATTTGATAAGAACAGATTACATCCTCATGTGCAGCCAGTGTTTGTGCCAGTCTTTTCTGCCTGTTACTGATACATCTCAGTGTTTGGCCAGGAAAAGTTACACTGTGTACTTCATGGTCCTTGAAAAAGGAGACACGTGGGCTTATAGTTAACAGATTTCCAATATTACACACTAAGCACAGTCAGCCCACCTTGATTCAAACCTTGTGCATGCAACAGAATGATGCTTTTTTTCAGAATAATTTCAAAACAATACTGTGGCAGTACAGTTGTCTTGTCATTATGAATTATCATAAGAAAAATCATAAGTACAGTCAGTGTGACTTGAGGGCCTGTCTGGAAAACTCTCATATTTGTGGAGTGGGACCCATTTGCTTCAGTGAATATTTAGATAGAAAAATCACAGAAAGACCACAGAAACATGTTTATGCATGGAAACAAACAGACACTGATTTCTTTTTCTATGTATAAACATATTGTGAGCAGTCAGCTAATGGTCATACATGGCTATACATGTACAAAACACAGTTGATAGTTTTTGTCTGGCATACACTGATCCCAGTAAATTTTATTACCAGCCATAGTTCTTTGGTATGGGTTGTAAGGTCAGTAAACTGCTGAAAACCTGCAACACACACTGTTATTTAGCATGCCTTTGTTGTTTCCTCTTCGTCACCTGTTAGTGATCTGCTTTATGTATCTCACGTGTCTCTCAGGCTAATCAGCCCTGGCTATTGGCCCAGAGAAGCATTTTTTCGCTCTAACCCCATGTTTGCCAGCCTTCATACAGACCCCTTCTCTATTAGACCTAGATGTGGCTTTTTCTGTGTACATATTGCATAGATTGTATAAGTGTCTCAACTACTGTACTCTAATTGCCCACAATGACTTCCACATGTGGCTGTTGTACTCTACCACTCTAACTTTCTCCTCAGGGTTGTCAGCTTGAGAAACTGAGATATCCTTGATTTGCCTCATGAAAAAGAGAAACATGAATGGGTAGTGTCCTTCTTACTAAATGGCTAGTCCACAGAGAGAATCCATCTCCAAAACTAGCACATGATATTGTTTAAGAGGAAGTGATATGTTTGCGGTACTCGGTGGTATGGTCTGTGCCATATAGACTTCCAGTGTTATCCTTGACTTTTCAGCCATAAACTTTGTCAAATTTATTGCCCAAAGTCATATTTATTGGACTTTAACAAAACTGTGCTTAATATAGTTTAAGTCCCTCTTGAAAGGGGGATAGAATAATTACAGTTCCAGTCTGGCAACTAGCGTTGAAAATCAAGTTTTGAAAGTAAAAGATTTTTTTTTGTTTTTTTTTGTTCGTGTTTGAATCTTTTTTTCAAACTCCACCAGATATAAATTACAGATTGTCACTATCCAGCTGGGCTGAGTTCAGCTGGAATTAGGACCAGGTGCCAAGCTGTTCTCTAAAATGACTCATTGTCAGCATTTCCACTTTGTGCTGGAGGCTACTAGGAGAACATACTTTCAATGTTCCTCAACCCTAAGCTGATTTTTAAAGGACCTTTCATGCTCTCACAAGCAAATGTGTCTGTGCTGTCCTGGCAAGTCTCCATAGCTAAGAATCATGTTTTATTTATTTAACTTTTACCAAATATTTTGCTTTTTTTTTTAGCAAGCTGTAAAATGCTGGCATCCATTGTCATACATCTTTTTATTGCTCTGCTGGGTATGTTATTGTCCTGAAGTAAATTTGTGAATAAATGAAAACAGTAATTGGAGACCTTTTTAAAAACACATGTTTCTGTGGGCACAGATTCTGAGTAAACAGTGAAGCCCCTGTGTTTTCACTGACTCCCTTAACATTTTGTGGAGCTCTTGCGCTTGATTGACAGAGTATTGTTACCACTGCTTTATGCACCATTCCAAAATCATTCCTATCTTTTGCTTTTATGTTGCTGTTGAACCTAGAGAAATCATATTTATTCCATTAGCTGTTGCTGTGCATGCTCACACATGAACCTCCTTTGTGTCTTACCAAAAAATATGTGATCCCAGTGTTTGACATTCCGTTTTTACCGCTGCAGTGTTTGGGCTGGGCTGTTCTGTTGTCATTTTACTGATTGATTAGTATTGTTTTGCACTGTTTAGTTTGCCAGAGATGTTTTTTTTTCTTTCTTTTCAACAGCTGAAGCAATTCTACTGTTTCATTGTTGGCTTTCTCAGAGAGTTGGAAAACAGTATTGTGACTCTGAAGAGTCACTTTTATTTGGCTTCTTTAAGCACAGGGGGGTCAAACATATGGCCCGTGGACAAAAGCCGGCCTGCCAAGTGTCCGATCAGGCCGGCTGGATTGCTTTGAAAACTTTTCCTGTATTTTGAACAAAAAATCTTTGTGTTGCAAGTTAAGAATGGATAACAACATGAGAATGATTGTTCAGACTGTTAATTTCAGCTTGGCCAGAGGTTTGAATCATTGTCAGTTTTATAGCATTGTTACTGACAAAGACATTATCCATGGCCTGTCTTAGCAAACCCAAGTAAGGTGGTTATGCCAACAGGCTGTGCCAACACATTTTTTTTGATTTACGACTGTTGTATTTCTGTGTAATGACAGTTGACTGATTAAATGTGGAAAAAGTGAGACTCATTGTTGAAAAGGCACTAATTTCTCTTCAACATATATTTTGTAAATTTTTGTTTCATTAAATGTGAATGTTTTAAGAATGCATTTTTACTTCTTTACACTAAAAGAAAGAGGAAAATTTGGAGGTGTTTTTTATTTGTTTGTTTGTTTTAGTTGCTTATTTTTTAATAGTTTTACTTATCCAGCCCACATGAGCTCAAAGAGTTTACAGGTACTAAAAGGAATCTGACTTATGTTCACTAAGCATTTATTTTTTTATTAATTTTGTTGGCACCATCCTGTTGTGCTTATTTGTCTTTCATCAAGATGTATGTGTGTGCCTTTGTTCTTCTGCATGTACTTTTTTGTGATATATCAGACTTTTTTGGAGGAATTGGTCTGATTCTTATATAAATATGTCTGTGTATTTAACAAATGACTGTTACTCTGGTCTCTTATAGGAGGGTGTGACCAAGCAGCAGAGCGCTGAAAGAGACACATCTCTAACAGAAACTCAAACAGTTAAGTTAAAAATGCTTTATACCTGAATTAATACCCAATTATTGTTTTGTAATGCATGTATACCAACTGCATGAATCCTTAGTGCTAAATGCTATGTATGTGAGCTTTTAATGTTGCATACAGTATATCATACAGGTTCAATTCTTGACAAATAGTTTCACATGTAAATACAGTATAATTTGGATAAATGTCAGTTAACACACATTCACCTTGTTTTAAACAGGAAACATTGAATTACAAAATTTATTGAGCCTTGTACAAGTTCATTATTTTTCCTGTGGTAGATTGCTTTGATAAGTGCAGAAAAAAAGCATTCACACAGTATAATGTTGAAAGGTTCTTTTTTTCTACTTTGTGGAGGATGGTGGCTATCGTTTGGTTTGTATTTCATTTACAGTAACGCCACTGGATTCCTTCAGTGACAAACTCCAATAGTGATAAAAAGGCCAGATCAAAAAAGTTGATGTACTGTAAGAACTGTAAATGCTTATTACCAACACACAGCGTTGACAACTGAATGACAAAAGAACTGGATTTTTGAAAGCTTAGCTTGCATAAGAGGAGCTGCTGAACTTTCCAGCAGCTTCAAAATGTAATATACATTTTTAATTGGAAGGTGTCAGTGAGTGCAAACATTTTATATCCCAATATAAAAACTCATTCAAATGCAAACTCAGTTAGATTATGGTTCAGTAGTTAAAAATGCACATTTAAGCTGGGTTTGTACTATATTTTAAGTTCTGGGATCCTAAAGCTGGGGGTGGGGTGGGGGGGTATTAGCAGAGTTAGTACATGCTCAAAGTGCTCTGTTTTTTTGGTTGTGCTCTTGTCTTGGATGCGGTTCATGAATGCAAGCTTACTGTCTGCCACTGTCACTGGCAAATTTCTTTGTTCGGTTTTACCAGCAGGCAGCTTCACACAGTTTTAGCTCCCCAGCTCTTCTAAGCGCTCTGTAGTGTAGAAACTGGTGAAATGTGGAGCCACTGGAGCAGAGCACTGCTGGTCATGTGATGATCTGTGATGCCAGGTCCAGCCACTAGGAGGCAGTGATATAATAGTGATGATTATATAAATTGTCTTAGACTAAAGTAAATTTCTAGGTAAAGTTATAGGTTCTTAGCTGTCAAATGTGATGCCATACTGCTGCTATATTTTTTTTTACATTTTTTGAGTATTTGAAAAGAATCAATGGTGTTTAGTCATGGGTAACTGATTTCTTGTTGAACTTACCTTTGAATATGATTACCCCAATCAATCTAATCAGCCTAAGTAGTCTGAGTCTATAAATTGCTACCAAGGAGCAATTAGGGAATCCAGAGGATGTGCCACTAAATACATAATTAATTACATTAAAATGGAGGAAATCCACAGAATAGGAACACTTAGTGTCAGATGTGCTTTGCCATTAACTACCTCCAGGCCTCAACACAGTTTGTAGAACACATTATTAACAACAGCACCCAGCTCAGTATAAAGCATCTTGAGAAAATATTTTCCTCACTAGTTATCAAGATTTAGCAAAACAAAAAAAAAAGTGTGCAAAAGCATGAACTGTTCTTCCCTGAAGCGAATTAAGGAATTGCTTAATGTCTATAATTCAGTGCAGAAATCTTTTTAACAGTGAAGCAAAAGCACAGATAGTCCCTTCCAGATATTCCCCATCTGTTTATTGTCCTGTGCTCCAGCCCCCCACTCAACAGGGCAATTTCTTAGGACAATAAATATCCTAAGGTTCCTTATTTGGATAAATAAACCACACTTCTATGTCAAATTGTAATTTTATTCCACCTCTGAAAATCAAAGGGAAGGGAAATAAACTGGACCAGTCAGTCACTAATGAAAGCGTTTTAATAAACACACTACATGTTACAACAGTAATATTTTGGATTGCATTACAATTTGATTAAAAGTATAACATGTAGCATTTTACTGAAAAAGTATTTATCAGCAGAGACCTTGCCCTCTGGCAGTATTTCCCTGTTTTCTTCCTTTTTTGCTGTGGTAATGACGTGTCTGTGCTCCAACCTTTCGGCAGTGGCTGTGTACTACTGTCTGATCACAATTGCTCTCTCTCTATAAGTAACAAAGCCTCTACGAAAGCACTGCTCATATTACAACCCTTGTCCAATCTGGTATATTTTGCTTTGCTTCTGTGTGTTGAGGTTTGGTTAAAGCTGTGCTCATTACTAATCATATTAACGACAGCACTGTCAGTCAGCAGGTGGACCTTTTAAGGGCTGCAGTGTAGAATCTGAAAGGACCACTGTATTTTGGAGGTGAGTTTCACCTCTTTTTCAGTGAATCATAATAATTACTGCAATGTGTGCAGTGATTTAAGCGCCGCTTTACAAATGCTGGAAGCTGTTCCTGTCTGGGGGCTGACATCCACTGACTGATTGTCTCTATTTGTCTGGCTGTATTTGTCTGTGTTACATGTGTGTGTTACGTGTGTGTGTGGCCATAACAACATGGTAGAGCTGTTGCAAAGGTTTGTTAAAGCCAGTATGAACATATCTCTTTCAGTCTGTCTGCATGTGTGAGACCTGTGCCCCACCAGGTCTCAGGCTTCTTTCCTGGTAAGAGGATACAGTAATGTCTCACTCTGCTGGGTGCTGATGAAATGTATTTTAAACAGAGCAAGGTGACCTCTAAATCAAAACAGGTTCAAAAGTGCATCAGAAAAAATTTCGCACCACATACGCTTTACCTTATGTTAGGCTGTTAGCTGACTTAATTTTAGATCCAAAGTGCTAAAGAAAAAAGTAACCAGTGGATGAGTAAAGACCTGCTTGGCATAACACCTTGGTATTTTCTCAGATTTGTCGTGCTAATATCTTCAACATCACGTCTTTTGTGTGGAGATTAGCTCTGTCCTTCTTATTTTGGGCGAGGCTGAACATGTTGTTTGGACAGGTCTGCGTTGTACTGCAGCCATGATGAACCTCTGCCAGTATCAGCTCTCATTCACTGACAGACTGTGGAAACCATATTAGGCTGTGACTGCTGCGTATCTCTTTCCATGTGCACGTGTGTGCATTTGTTTATAGCTATATTGTTAAGCGCAAATAGTGTTTGGAACATTATGATTCATCACTGGATAAGCTTGTCTGTGCAGATGTGTTATTGTAAACAGTTTGCATTGGTTACACAGAAAAACGGCATTCCAGAGATTAAATACCATCTCTGGTGAATGCACTGCATGCCCTTCTAGGTCAGTGCAACGGTGCACGGAAATGGCAGGTGTTTGGAGAGCTTGTATCAAAATATTTCCCCATAGTTATGTTTGTGTGTGCCTGCTGTCTGTTGTCTTTCTCTGGTTGTGTCTTTGTGTGTGTCTGTGTGTGGACCACCCAAAACCTTTGAGGTCATAACAATAACAGGACCACTTCCTTCTAATGATATTGCAGGGCTTGTATGAGGGGTAGATCACATCAGTTCACATCACAGCAACAGCAGCCCCACTGTTTAGTGGACTTGTCACAGCTGTGTAGACGTTATTCCCACTCTCAGTGTTTTCATCTACATTTGCAGATTCCTAAATATACAGACACAGCTCTGTATTTAGTTTGAGGAAGTCTGGGGATCTTAAAAAGCACCAACATAGCTCAGTGTGTTAATTGTCAGTTTGATGTTGCAATTAGGTTTTTTTTTTTCTCTTAATGTTTAAGAATGTTTCTCTACATTTTTGCCTCTTGACTTCCGTGTAAACAAATTCCTCGGGTTAGACAGCATTTTCATTTTTGCGATTCTTTATTCTTTATTCTTTCTCCTCCTGGTAAACGAAAATACACTGTGGTAATTAATATGATAATATGAGGGGTGGTTTAATTTTTTCCAGGCATCACTGCAAGCCATGTTAAATTGAGGGCTGTGTGAGGTTTCAGCTGGAAACACTGAGGAGAGGCCTAGTACAGTATGTCTCTGTCAGTCCTTGGCCAGTTAAAGAGGGGAAATAATATTTGTTTTTTGGCAAGAAGAACACTTTGCCCAGAGTCAGAACTATTCTTATTTGCCCAGATAACTATGTGAAATTTTAGATTTGCACACCTTAGTGCAGTGTTGCTTACCGTGGAGCAGCACACATTTTAAACAGTGTTTTAGTTCGCAATCAGCTCAAAGACAATTGTGCTTTGTGTCACTTTATCGCCAGAGCTGCAAAATCAACCCAAACCTGTGCAGCACACATTGTTTTGGAACCTCAGAATCTATATGGTAGCTTCAGTGTGATGATTTATTATACCGCACTGTTTAGCCTTCATAATCAAGTCTGCCAATGTGTTTAATCAAAAGGAAATTCCTTCACTGAGCTTTTTACAGTATAAAACACTTAAAGGCTGTTTATATGCAAGGAGTTGATTTATGTTGTTATATGACAGTGGAGCGATCATTGTGGTTAAACAAGGGTGCAGCATACTACTCAGATGCCCATGGCTGCCAGTCCCCCAGTCTGTCTAGACGGTATAAACACTAGGCTTTATAGACCTGCTGACTGGCAATCACTGATGATTCTTTAACTGAGACTGGGTCAGTTAAAATGATTGACAGCTAGTGGCATTCTTTGTGTGTATTTGATGGGAGAATTCTGTGCATGATCTGAAGCAGTGGCTTCATTATTTGATGGATGACATAAAGCACCTTTGAGGAGAATAAGAGGGCTCCACCTGCACGAGCCATTATGAAATGATCAACACAAATATTCCTCATAAATGTCATGTGGATGGCATTTATCCCTCCTGAGAAGAAGTACCTTTCCCGCAGCCAACAATAACATCCATAAGCTGAGGAATCGTACTGGTTTCAAGGCAGATAGCAATAGCCCTGCTTCTCTCCCTGTGCTGTAAACTGTGGATGGTGATTGTAATTGTTCTTGTTGTTATTAATGCTTTGGAGTCCCTCTAACCCCTGACTGGGGCCAGTTTCCCTGGGGTGTATTGAAACCTCTTCACAGCACTGGCACTCGATAACATGTATCCATGTTGTCACTATTACACAGCCTGAAATACTCACACAAGTGCTGATTTCACTATCAATATTAATTTCTCTCAAAAGTTCTGAACAGTCCTCTAGTTTAAGGGAATACACTTTGTATTGTACATGGAACCACATTTGTATTTAGCTCAATCTGATATTAATTATCATTACCTCTGCCAAGGAAGTTATGTTTTTGGTAGTGTTTGCATGCATGCATGTCATTCTGTCTGTAAACACGATAGCTTGAAAAGTTTTGAATGAATTCTGATAAAACTTTGTAGGGGTGTAGAGTTGGGTCATGTTAACAATCCATTAAAATTTGGCTTATATCCACCAAAGTCTTCAAGGTCAACTTAATCATTTATTGGTCAAAAATGGACAAAAAGCCTTATAACTTACTTAGAAACTATGATTCTTACAAGTGTGGTGTGTATTGTCCACATATAGAAAGTACCGTATAAAGATTTAAAATATTATGTCACATTTGACCTCTAATCTCACTTTTACATTTCACATGTGCCTTTCTTTCAAATTGACCACAAAATATGTTCTATCTTTAAGAAAGTATTGTTAAGAGAAAGAGAATGAGCTGCCTAGTTAGTTACAAATATACTGTAGTATAATAAGCTCAAGTTATTCATGGCCAGTTATTTACAAATCAATACCTATTACCCGTGACCTACTCCTACATAATGTATGTGTAATCAAAGTAAACATCTGTCATGCTGCCCGTATCTGATTATTACTGCACTACAAAGTTCTTAAAGTAGGTTTAAAAAGAACAAAGAAAAAAAAAGAATATATACAAAATACAATACTATTCCCTTAAAAGTAAATACTGCCCAGAGAGTGAGCTGCCTTGGCGGAGGTTTGCGCTCTCTGAGTGCTTCTTGTTAAAATTATATTTTAACCCATGCAAGACTATGTTTTGTGTGTGCTTGTGTATTACTTTGTTTGTTACATATGGGGAAAAATAATGATTGACTTGACATGAATTGCTTTAGACAGACATAGGAAGTGAAATACAGTATAATTTGCCTATTTGTGATGTTATATTGATGGGTATTTGTATCCGTCTTGAGAGAGGGTTTAATTGCCAGTGAATGGAATCTGTCTGCGTCTGATTAAAGCAAGATGCTGAAGCACAAGATGGCTCTTTGCAATGTGGTGTCTATTTTGCATTATCTTTATGCTCGACTACTTCTGTTGAATACTCAAACTTCTCCCTGTCCCAGCTGGTGACATAAAATTGTAGCACTGTAGTGTATAGTGGCGTACAGCTATCTAAACACTAAAATGCAATACTGCATTTTAGTGTTTAGATAGGAAAAGATCCATCAGTTTTAAAGTATTAGTAAGCAAATCAAACAAATCTTGGCTAAAGGGTGAATATGCCAAGAGAATGCTTTGATTAATCAACAGCACCATGCCAAGATGGTGCCATATTGAATGACTGTCTGAGATCACTGTCAGAGATTAGCCACATTGCCAAAGGCACCCAAAACAATTCTGCAACTGTTAGGATGTAAACTGCCTATGTCTCTACAGTCATGCTTCCAAGAAACCGAGTCATTCCCAGTCTGTGTGGAAAGACCCATCAGAGTTCATGATCAGTTTCAGAAAAATCTCCTTTCCTGTATCCTTTTCCCGGGTGCTTTGTGTGCCAATCTCACTCTTAGTTAGACGGATGGGAAGAGGAAGTGAGAGCTGATGGAGTAGTGTGTGTTAAGAGAATGGGGGCCACTGCTATATTTTGGATATTAGTCTAAAGCTGGAACAGATGAGACAATAGTATAATTTTTCATCAGCTTGCAGGTTAATTGCACACTGCTGCTTTGCCTTCAATAACGCCTGTAGGGCTCGGAGTTGGCAGCCTGTACAGCTTTTCAACATTGCTTGGCATAAATAGTAAAACCACATGTTTGTCTCAAGTTAATGGAGATTAACCTGACAGTTGTATTCACAAGGACAGTGAGCACTGGAGGATTCACATACCTTCACAGTAACCGTGCTAATCCAACTGCACCCTCTCTGCCAGTTTTTATTTATTTGGGGTTTAGTTTTAAATTTTTTTTTTCTCTTATTTTAGATTGTCCTGCATGAAACTTAAAAAAAAAAAGACTGAGCAATATATCTTATGTCCACAAGGGGGTAGACATTCGGCACACATGGTGCTTTCTTCCCTGTCATAGACTTGCTTGGATCAATTTTAGCAAGTGATCGGGGACACACAAAATCCTATCTGACTGTATTTTCGCTGGCTCTTGTTGTGTTTTTGTTTCATTTCCACATTAGCACTGACAGAAAATCCTTTAAAAGTAAGATTCATAGACAAAATGTACCCCTTGCTGCCCCAAACTGCACCTTCACCTTAACACAGTATGACATGGAGGACTTGAAGCTCATGAGCATCCACCCATTAACTGTAAGAACCTGGCTATTACCTCGTCACCGCCAAGTTATCTTTTGTTGTTTCCTCAGTAGCTTTACCTCTAAGCTGTTATGTTATGGGCAGACAGGCTGTGCTTCATGTATTCATAATAAAGAAAAGGGAGTGACAAATGTCTCAGGATAGGATTGGAAAATAAATTCCAGTAGGAAAAGGTCAAGCTTGCAGCTCCCCACTTAACAGCAGAACGTGAAGTTAAGATTACTTTGGAATTTCACATGGTCATACATCAACAGTTGTGACTTACAAATCTCTTATTTTTTTCTTGATTTAATGAATTTTGTCTGTGCAAGCTGTTTTCGTCAGTCATCATGGCCGTCATCACCGTTGCAGGGGATGTAAAACCTTTAACATCTTTTTTTTGTTAGTTTAAACCTGTAAATTGTATTCTGCTTCAGCTGGTTACCCCATTATATGTGCACAAACTGTAGTGTGATTGGGTGTTACTGATAAATAATGTGAAGTAAACATCCTTAGTTGATGAATGAGCCTTAGCAGTGGGGGATATTTTGTGTAAGTTTACAATAAGATTTATGGTTGTATATTGCCAGGATGCATCTTCTAATCAGTTTGTGTTTAATATCCCTCTTAGTGTGAACATGTGCACACAGATGCATTCACACAAAATAGAAAAGATTTAATGGGCCCCATGTATAAACTGCTGATAACAGATGTTAAAAACCTTGGATTATATTGTCTACACTGACTCCCTGTTTTCACATTAGCATGATGGTGCATTTTCCAAGAAATTAGCAAAACTGTGGTTCACACACCTTCATACGTCATATTTTATGTCACATATCATCTGCTATTGGTCAAGGCAGAGTTATGTCAAATTTCATCTAGGATGTGATCTTCGCACTTCGCCAACATAATCAGAATCATTCTGCTGCATCTCTTTTCTTTCTCCCATGAATCACTTCTTTACCAAGATCCCATCGCACTACTGCAGTCATATCTCTGCATTGTGAGTGAGCCCCAAACATTTTTGTCCTATTGTTTCTTGAACCACAGTTCTTCTGTTGTCCCCCCCCCCTCTTGTCAGTCCATTGTCACACTTTCCAGCTTTGTCTCTCAAGGGAGATTCATTGGCTTGTATTGGCTGGATGCAGGCTCGTGTTGGCAGGATTACACTAGCAGTACACTGCTCTGTGAGTTCAAGCTATGGATGATTCTTGCGGTTTGTCAAGGTACCCTGTTTACCCTGTTTTTAAAATGAGTAGCTAAGGAGATACCCACAAGGCCTAGCACAAAAATGCTCTCAGCTTAAGGTGAGTGAAAAATGACTGATATTCTCCTGTAAGGCCCTGAACATGACTCAAGAGGGACATGTGTCTTTTGTTTTATTTAAAGTTTCAAAGCACTGATTTGTGACTGACAAAATACTGTTATTCTGAAAAGTCACTCTATTTGTAGTCAGGTACCAATTGTTTTTTTTGCAAATGTTGCTAAAAGGGTTTCAAAAGTTGCTAAATTTAGTGACAGTGTTGCTAAGTTAATAACAATGAGGTAAACTGAAAGAGGAATGAACTATAAAAATACTTCAGACTGGGATTTTGACTCCATCTCAGGCCACACTGTTCACGCAAACCACCAGACTGCCAATTTTGTAACCCTATTTGTTAGCATGTGCCAGACAAGTTATAAATTTGGCCATGGTGTTCATCTGGAAGGGATATTACCCAGATCCTGATCTCTTACTGGTGAACATGTTGCTTGTTTTGCAGCATTTAGCAAAGGGCATTAAAATTTTTCATTCTTTCCCACTTGCCACCTTTCCTTTTCTTCGGAATGTTAATTTTTCTAAATAAAGGGTTAGGGTTAGTAAAGAACCCTAACTACAGGAGGGTGTGTAATGGGCTACTAGGATCACTGCTGTGAGCAGGAAAGATGGTAAGGTAAGCATCCGAGCTAAGCTGGTATATATTTCAACATTTGAAATGAACAGTATCTGAATAGTTGAATATTCAGGTCCAGCTCTGATCACTGAGATAAAAAATTTATATACCCTGTTAATTTCCCTCCTGCCAAGAAGTGTCAGTCAAAAAAGAGGTGACCTGGTTTGACCTTTCCCTCATGACATCATGTCATTAGGTTTCATATGAATCACTTGAGGCTAGTGCTCACTTTTAAATACAGACTGTGGACTTTCTGCTACCAGACCACTACATTTGGTGATTTCATATTCTCAAAGAAAATGTCTTGGTTGACGAAAGACACATACCAGTGCATCATACTTGTCTGAGTTTGCATTATCACCGAAAAGACATGCTGGTATGTTTGTAATAGGCCTAATCCATCTTCATCTGTGTTTGAACTTGCTGAACTCTATTTTCAGATTCAAGCTCCACTGATTCACACGTCAGAAGCCCTGGAAGAGTGCCATTTCTGATTCAGTCAGGTTTTCCATTCACTTGTTCCCATTATAGGCTGCTTTTATAAAGAGATCTCAGTTAGGTACAAAAACAATCCTTTTTCGTGTTCTTTCATGGACCTCTTACCACCTGTTAAAAGCGAGGAGTAGTGGCGTGTATTTTTTTCAGAGATTGAGGCTGTGACGCACTCATTTGTCCATGACTGTCTGTTGTTTCTCTGTCTATCCTAGATGAAAACCAATGATTTGAAAAGTCTGTTTCCATACAGATGTTCTTGTATACTATGCCAGCCACTTGGTTATGGCATTATATGTATACCCTGCCTGCTAGCATCTTGCACCCTGCTGTTATTCAATTCAATTCAATTTTATTTATATAGCGCCAAATCACAACAAAAGTCGCCTCAAGGCGCTTTATATTGTAGGGTAAAGACCCAACAATAATACAGAGAAACCCCAACAATCAAACGACCCCCTATGAGCAAGCACTTGGCAACAGTGGGAAGGAAAAACTCCCTTTTAACAGGAAGAAACCTCCGGCGGAACCAGGCTCAGGGAGGGGCAGCCATCCGCCGCGACCGGTTGGGGGTGAAGGGAGAAAGACATGCTGTGGAAGAGAGCCAGAGATTAATAATAGCTCATTAAATGCAGAGAGGTGTAAAAACACGGTGAGAGAAAGAGAAACACTCAGTGCACCATGGGAAACCCCCAGCAGCCTATCATCTGTACAAGGATTAAAAAAAAAAAAAATTTCTAACGCATCCATTTGGAATTTATTTGTGTTAAGTTTGTAGCTGTTGCTGGCCAGTAC
>VUQS01066556.1:0-10998 GCA_015108495.1 Heterochromis multidens | reverse complement strand
TCACTCCAGTTCTTGACACTTGGAAAAGCTGTGATAACTTTGTATATCCATCTCCTGCTTTCTGAGCAAAAGATGGATATGGAATTCTTTTTCTCAAGTCTAAACCGATTTTTTTTTTTTTTTTTCAAAAAAAAATTTTTTTTTTTTTACAAAAAAAAAAAAAAAAAAAAAAAACCAACTGGTTTTTAGAAATGTTATGTTGAAAACCACTTGCTCTGTTAAAAAAACACTTGGGAAATTTTTGAAAAAGATTTTAAATTTCATAGGGGGGCTAATAATTTTGTCCTCGTCTGTAGTTGCAGTAAGTGTAGACATTAGATTTAATATCATGTATTTGATAATAATAATATTGATTCAGTGCAAACAAGCAGAATATTGCCTTCATTGGCAGGCTATTGGTAGGTACTCTGAGACCATCGTCCATTGGCACAAGCCTGTCTCATCTATAAAGTTGTTTCTTAAAGTCAAAACAGGCCTGTTCGGTATTTGAGAATATAATGGAAGGGCAGCTCTCAATCCCTGCACTCTCAGTAATGCAAAAAAGAAATTTTATATACTAAGCAGTCGTGCTTTTATCAAATATCAGATGTGCATTTAAGTGTTTACACACTAAGCCTTGTTTCCATCTACTACTTATAATACATCACTGGCCTGTCCTCACTATCAGCTCTGTTTTGTTCCTCTTTGCTTTGCCACTCTACAGCAGATCTATAAAACAGTGGGTGATCTGCCAGCTTGTACCTCTAAAGACCCTTCCAAGTCTTTTGTCTTCAGCTCACAGACACACACACAACCAAAGGCTCCTCGTGAGGTTTATGAGCTGTAACCCTGCTGCATCATAAATAATCCAATCTCCTCAAAACAATGCAAAAAGGGGCCTCCTAGGTGTAATGGTTCTCTGTTTCAGGGTGCAGAGAGATAAAGAAAGCCTCATTAAAAACAGAAAATGCAGGAGAAAAAAGCAAAGCACATTTTGTGGACACGGTATGGAGAGGATTTCAGTAACAGAAGTTGTACACTGAGGGAGAGCAAGAGCCCTTCTGTTGTTCTGCTGTTCAACTCTGCTCTACCCTCAAACCAAAATGCACTTATTCTATTTTTTGCGTGAGCAGAAGCATAAGGGCTCAAGCTGAGTAAAACAATGATTCAAGGTTGCGGTGATAAATGAGCGTGTCTGCTCTGATAGCAGAAGGTCATGTGCATCGGCCCCCAGTGTGCGTCTGCCATCTAGCACGCAGCAAGGGTGCACTGTTGGCATGCAACGACACGGCAACGCTTTCTCTCAGCTTCAGCAATTGCCATGGGCCAGTTTCATTGTTTTGTGAACTGAGCTTGAGGCACACTTAAGACAGGCTTGGGACACAGACAGTTTAGTGTAACTTTTCCAGCATAGGTGAGATTTTTAGGTTTTTAGGATTATAGAGTGAAAACAGGACTGAATGTGTGCCAGCGGAGACATGGCGGCTGCTGTCAACCCTGACATGCGTCCCAGGAGAGACAGCTAATCCGACACTATTATGTATAATTAAACATGATGTTCAGGCGACATTGAAAAGCCACAAAGACGCACATTGATGTATTAAAAAAAACTGCAGGGTGTCTAGTTCTAATTTCTCTCATTTTTATTCTGGATCGCAAGCATTCCTTCTCTCTGTGAAAACTTTTCTTCAACTGTTTGTAATAAATGCAGAAATTATTATAAACTTTTCCATTTCATTATAATTGTAGAGTGATTCTGTATTTTGTACAAAGAGGGTGTTTTACCATAAACCTCCTTGTGATTGCTTTGGTCGCTAGCAGATTGCTGCAGTCACCTGTTGTTTGCATGAACGACACCTATTCACCCATTGACTGCCAGCAACCAGTCACCAATCAGCTAAGGGATACATATTTTTTCTCCCATTGACTGGAGGTTCCCGGGGGTCACCGACCGGTCTCTAGGTCTGTGTGTCTAGGGTCTTAGTGTTTACAAAGAAAAATGCCAGATATTAAATGGTTCCAGCTTCTCAGATATGGAGATTTGCTTGCTGTGATGTTGCTGTGGAGTCAAGTGATCAAGTGATCATATTTGATAATGTTGGCAAGTTTCAATGCTAAGTAACAGACTAATTATTATTAATCTCTGGCTCTTCCACAGTGTGTCTTTTGTCCTGTCTCCCTCCCGTCAGCCCCATCCGGTTACGGCAGCTGGTGGGGATGGGGAGTTTTTCCTTCCCACTGTCGCAAAGTGCTTGCTCACATGGGGTCGTCTGACTGTTGAGGGTTTTTCTCTATTATTGTAATGTCTTTACCTTACAGTATAAAGCGCCTTGAGGCGACTGTTGTTGATATTTTGTGCTATATAATAAAATAAAATTGAATAGAATTTCATTCACCAAAACTGGAACAGCCCATTACTGCAATTAACTGCACAGAGAGCAGAAACTGTAAAAACAGTGAAGAGTGATTTGTATTACTGGAAGTGAGGTCAGGCAGATAGTGATCAGCTGCATTTCCTTGTTTTGGCACAACAGACCACTAACTAGCATCTAAATGGATGAGGTACAAAAAAGTAATCACCCAATGTACAGTTGCTATCAATGGGGAAACCACAGAGGCCAAAACCTTTTTAGCACCAGGCAGTAAATATCTGTTATAATGCTGTAAAGCACTGAAACATTTTAACATGCGAGTCTGTATGAATTGACCACTACAGGAACTGCAGTTCTGGACACTTCCCGTGTTGTCTTTTTTCAAAGCCCAGAGGTTATCTTTTGGTTTCTGCTTTATACCAATGTGTGGTTTAATCATGTTAAGTCAATTCAAGCAGCTACTTGCTCATTAGTCTATATGAAAGTATTTAACTTATTATTAAAGCTTAAGGATCTTAACATTTCACAAAAGTACATGAAACAAGTGATTTCATACAAACCATTCTTTTCTTTCTTTGTGTTGTCTCTCCTTCTTTGTATGTATGTGATGTACTTCAGCTTTCTCTCCACCTCTTCTCTTGGGTACAGCTCTCAGTTTGACAATGATTCACCCCTTCAGCTTTTCTTCCACAAACAGGTCAGAGGAAGATCAATAATGTGTGTGGATAGGCTCTTATCTCTGTCCGAAGGAGGCCTTATCGGCCCCGCTTAAATGGTGTTTCATGAAAATTCCTTGAAACGTAATCCTCCTGGAGACTAAAGACAAAAGAAAAATGGCTCCCTATCAAAATATCAAGTGTGTTGATGCAAATAAGTTTCACTTATCTGCTCACACTTATCACAACAATAGAAGCTCAGAGGAGGAAAAAAAAATACTATCACTCGGGTAAAGAACTGAACAGCTTTTTGCACTGATGAATATCCTCAAACTGTTAGTACACAGGAGTCTATCTTACAGAGTGTACTTGACTGGAAGGCAGCTGGAGGAATGTGCTGATAAGCTCTGTGTTTTCCATTGCAGTTGATAGTAAAGCTGGCAGAGAGGTAGCTGTGTATAGACGCCATCCTCTGTGTACTTGCACTGGATGACAGCTCCCAAATACTTCTTATACTTTTTAACAAACAATGTGCACTATAATGTACTTTACTATCTTTGCTATAGTAGACTAGATGGGACATAAGGCCAGCGTGATATAAGGCCAGCAAAGTTTATATGTACAGTTCATTATAGAACTTTAGTCATAATAAAGATGGAAAGCATTTTCATTATCTGGAAAAAACCCTGAAACTATGTACTGTATATAAAACATAACAAGCATAACAAGACAAGATGAATAATTATTTAATAAGTAGTATTTAAATGCTAATGGAGACACCAGAGGCAAATATAAAACAGCGTATTTTCTCAAAATATAAACGATCAAGGAAAAACATTTCTATTTTCTAATGCTGTGATATTAAATTTGTTCTAGCTTCAATAAGGTCTGTTAAATTTTGACTATTTGATCTGTAAAAATGTCTTTTTCTGTATAAAATGTCTTTGGGCTATGAGCCAGTGTTCAGGCTCTCTCACTACTTTTTCCCTTGATATATATAAATCTGGGCAATGTTGAAAACTGTAATGAGCAGCCACAGTCAGTCACAATTATCAATTATCTTTCTTTCAATTAAGCAAATCTTAACTGAACAAATGCTTGAAGTGCAGAAGATGGGGCTGTTACATTTAAATCATTTAATTACCTAAATTGAAGCTTTTTATGCAGCATTTTTAAAGTCTTGCTGTTACTGAGGTCAGAAACTTATTGCGCTCCTAATGTTTCAAATGAGTGAAAATACTTCATATAGGTTAAGTATCAAAAGTCCTCTACATTAAATACAGGCTTTTGATTCAAGTGGACATAAACAAGAACTGCTACACGTCAGGGAGTACTCAGAGAAGCAGCGTCTTTCTTCTCACTGCAGTTTTCTCTTTATTTCGAAAGCACATGCAAGCAGGGATTCGTTTCAGAATAACAGTCAGATATTATTACTGCCATTTTAGCCGAGTTTAGAGGGTTTCCACAGGATCTGATTTTAATTTCAAAGACTGTGTGGCTTCAGTGCGCCTTTCTATGTCTAAACATCACCTTACACTAATACACTGAGTTGAGTCACTCCTAAGCTGTTTCCACCACAACTACAAGAACTCATGTACTAATAATTAATTTTACTCCTTATTTTGCATGTATAAGTAATTATAAAAAAAATAAAAAAAACTATTTACTTACTTTACAGATCATCTGTATATCAATGAAAGGGGTATGAATAAATAAATAAATACATAATGAACCAAGATGGCACCTTTAAATGTCATCTTTCATATGAATAACAGTCCTGATAGCCAAAGATATTTAGTTTAAAGTCAACCCATGAAAACATGTGCTAAAAATTGAGAAGCTAAAACTAATGTTCACTTGACAAATTAATAAAATAAATAAATCCATAAATTAAATAAATGAATTGATTTTCAAAACACCTGACAGTTACTTTTCTGCCAAATAATGATTTTTTTCATCCATTATGAGTTAAGACAAATTAAAATAAAAACGTTTTATGTATTTGCCAATAAAATTTTAATTAGCTGTAATAAAAAATATCATTAAATCAAATGAAAAAACTTAAAATAAAAATAAAAGCAAGTTGACATTTATTTATTTATACATTGTCAAAGCTTAACATGTCTCTGAGGTTTTAATTTATGCATGGATAGTTTGAAATCCACCAGTGAATGACTGAAAATCTTTATATCCTTTAAAGTGACTAGTATATGTCCATACGACAGTATTGTTTGGCCTGTTTGTCCTGTTGGCAAATTGAAATATTTAATCACATTGAGAAAATAAAAAATAGGGGTTGTAGATATTGTTTATTTTCTTAAAAATGGGTCATTTTAGCCCATTGCTAGGTGGTTGCCAGGTACTGTACAATTCAACTTTTGTGTACATAAATTAGATGTTACTGTCATGAAATAAAAGTTATAGGATGCTTTCATAAAGTGTTGTAGATGCATAAAAGGCTAAAAACAGGTCATTTTAGCCTGTTGCTAAGTGGTTGCCAGGCAACATAATGACATCATAATATCTAATATGGATAAGAACTATCAGGGTACTGAGATGAGCTGGTTGGTTGCTCAGCTCTTAAAGGACTAGGGTGAGTTTGCGGACAAAGAAACGCACACACACACATAAACGAACAGATTTCTTGTATAATAGAAAGATGCTTAATATTACATTATAATACAATAAAAGTTTATGATACAATCTTGGATCTTTCATGCTCATATTATATAACATTTACTGTATGTTCTACAGTGCTGTGAAAAAGTCTTTGCCCCTTCTTGATTTCTTAGTTTTTCACATATTTGCGATGCTTAAATGTTTCAGATCAGCAAACAAATTTTTATATTAGACAAAGATAACCTGAGTAAATACAAAATGCAATTTTTAAATGATGATTTCATTTGTTAAGGGAAAAAGGTTATCCAAACCTACCTGGTGTGAAAACCTACTAACTGGTTGTGCGGCCCATGGCAGCAAGAACTGCAATCAAGCATTTGCAATAACTTGCAAAATTCACTGTGGAGGAATTTTGGCCCACTCTTCTTTGCAGAATTGTTGTAATTCAGCCACATTGGAGGGTTTTCGAGCATGAACGGCCTGTTTAAGGTAATGCCAAAGCATCTCAGTCTGATTTGAGTCCGGACTTTGACTACGCCACTCCAAAACATTCATTTTGGGTTTTTTTTAGCCACTTAGAGGTGGACTTGCTGGTGCGTTTCAGGACATGAACTGATGGCTGGACATTCTCCTTCAAGATTTTCTGGTTCTGAAATTTAAAGTTCAAATTTTGTCTCATCAGTCCACAGAATATTTTCCCCATCAAGATGTTTTTGGGGGGGCAAATGTGAGATGAGCCTTTGTGTTCTTTTTGGTCAGCAGTGTTTTTCCCCTTGGAACTCTCCCATGGATGCTGTTTTTTCCCAGTCTCTTTCTTATTGTTGAATCATGAACACTGAGGCAGTGAGGCCTGCAGTTTGTTAGATGTTGTTCTGGGTTCTTTTGTGACCTCCTGGATGAGCTGTTGATGCACTCTTGGAGTAATTTTGGTAGGCCGGCCACTCCTGGGAAAGTTCACCACTGTTCCAATTTTTCTCTATTTGTGGATAATGGCTCTCACCGTGGTTCACTGGAGTCCCAAAGCCTTAGAAATCGCTTTGTAACTCTTTCCAGACTCATAGATGTCACTGACTTTGTTTCTCATCTGTTCTTGAGTTTCTTTAGATCCTGACACGATGTGTAGCTTTTTGAGATCTTTTAGCCTACTTCACTTTGTCAGACAGGACAATTACTTTTTCACACAGGGTGAAGGTTTGGATAGCTTTTTTCCCTTAATAAATGAAATCGTCATTTAAAAACTGCATTTTGTATTTACTCAGGTTATCTTTGTCTAATATGAAAATTTGTTTGATGATCTGAAACATTTAAGTGTGACAAATGTGCAAAAAAACAAAGAAATCAGGAAGGGGGAAAATAGTTTTTCACTGCACTGTAAATCTTCATCCTCTGCCCCCTACATGATTCATACGAGAGACTGTAACTGTTCACAGTAATATACTGTACACTAAAAGGAATAGTTTGACATTCTTCTATACACACTTTTCACTTGCCGGTCGAGAGTTAGATGAGAATATTGATTGTTTCTTTTGTGGTCAGCTACTGCCAGTAGCTACCTAGCTTATAATAGAAACAGGAAGAAGCTGCTTGACAGGCTCTGTCCAATGAGAGTAAAACTCGCCCACAGATACCTCTTTGACTCAATAATCACCACATTTTATCTCATTAGTTTAATCTCTACAAAGTCTGAAGTGTTGAAATGAACCTATTTCCTGAGAGGTCAAAGTGATGTTTTAACACCTGGATTTTTGCTGTTTAAAAGATTGTTTCATTAGTGAGTTTTAGTACTGTTGGTTGAATATTTTTACCTTTGGACAGAGAGAGCTGTTTCTTGCTATTTCTGGTCTTCTCCCTGCAGGTTTATCTTTTCTGAACAGAAAATTTAGCCCTCAGAATGGTTTAAGTTTATTAACTTTTATTAACAATGTAGTACATCTCCTAAAAGGGACAGCATGGTTCTAGTGAGGGTTAGAACGTCTTGAACTTATTTCCCCTGTTATTCCTGGTGTTTACACCGTCCAAACAAATCAAAATTGCCTCAGTCATCCAGTGTCAGTCATTATTACGTGAGGGAACATACGTATATGTTCCAAAATGCCAAACCATTCCTACAGAAATGTGTCAACGCTTACAACCACAGTGCACCACATTATATGTAAATATGCAATTTATTAAGTGTGAAGTCATTATGAAGAGCCTGGTCCTGCTTGAGGGTTCCTTCCCATTCAAAGGTCCCCTCCCCCCCTTCTGGTCACCATATCCTCGCTCGGTGAGAATCACTGGGATTCTTTATACAAGGACTTGAACTTACTATGTAAAGTGCCCTGAAATACTTTTGTGATTTAAATAATGTTTGATTTTTACTGCTTATAAATGCTAAATATCAGATTTTGAAATTTTAACCGCCTTGGCTAATAATACAGATTCAGTGATTGCAACAGATAATAAATTTGATTAATCAAATCGCCTCATTGTTGCACGTTCCTCTGCGTCTCTCTCTCGTCTCCACACAACACTTTGCCTGAGGCATTCTGTGATGAGGAAGCTTTGAAACTGTCTCATTTGGGGTTAGTTCTTAAATCCTTTGTCTTAATCTGCAGATCATTCCCTTATCTGATCATTCGTGTCTGGATCTGATCTATTTGTATGCAAACCAGAGATGGTTTCTGCTCCATTTCTGTGTGGAAGTTAAGTGCCTCTGTGCACTTTGATATCACTCCTCACAGAAAATGTAGTTTTTGAGGTTATTGTTCTCGTGTTTCTACGTGATTAGACGGAATAATAGGACAGTAGTGCAGAGTGACATGGAGACAATTTTATGGGTCGGATTTAATCGTTTATTAACATCATCTCCTTCTTTTGTCTCTGTTTTCTGATTATCTGACACTGCCACCGCATAAATAAAATACATAAACTGTTAGCATCTGTGTGGTATGAAATTGTAATAGTGGCAGTAATAGTAGCGGTACAACTGACTAACAATAACAGAATTCAGTCTTAAGTAGCAGTCAAATGGCTCTGATACTAATGTACTAAGTTGGAGTATGGGCTAGAAAATGGTTTGCAGATGGAGTGGAGGAGCATGTTTCTATCTTTCCCTTTTTAATATTTTATTTCCTTTATATCCATTAATAAGGGAGGAGCTACAGATGATTATTTCATATTCAGAAGTAACAATGTCCAGCTTCTGTTATGAGGGACTGAAAACGTTGTTGTTGCTTTGCAAAGGTATTGTGTTTGGTTTTTGCTATAAAAAGCTCCTATTTCTTGGAATAGTTCATTATTTGTGTACTATGATTTCCATTAGCTGTTCTTACCAAGGTCTAAAAAACAAGATAGATGGACACTAAGCACATAAAAACATATAGCAGTACAGTGTTAAAATTTGTTAAAAGAAAACAAATAGGTCCAAAAACAGCAATTGGACAGGACAATCACACTGAGGTATATCCCACAGGTACGGTTTTACTTAATTCTTGAAAGATTCTTTATATTCTTCTGTCTGGAACCTGTATAAAGGTTCCAGACAGAAGAACACAGAGCAGTTTTCATCATAAAATGGTTTGTGGATAACCAACTGACCAACAGTCCCTTACTCATATCCATGACAGAAAATCAGCTGTATGTTTATGCAACCACCCTTGTGTTTTAAATGGTTATTTGGAACATTTCTTTATAAAAAAAATTAAGAAATGTTGTTCTGGAAACTCTTCTGATTTTGTTGTAGGGTTACGTATATATGTAGGATGGCCAGATTTGGCCCATAGGGCAGTATTGACCTATCACTGGCCTATGGTATCAGCATAAATAAACCCACATGCTCCAACTTAAAATGGTTACAAAATGGCATTCAGTGACTCCAGTCTCTATAAATAATCAAAAATAATTTTTTGAATTCTAAAATCAAAATTTTTCTGATCATGGAAGGACTTTCAATTGTAAAGTGTTTTTTCAGTTTCTGGACTGACTGAATCATCTGCTCTCCCCCTATTCTGTCAGACCCCCCCCCCACATAATGTATTTCAAGTCATCAAACGGTGATTTTACTTTGTGTCATTTTTGTATCACAGTGCATTCTGCAGAAGATTATGTTAAAAATATTATATTAAAATAATGTGTGCTGTAGTCATAAAATAAAAAATGTACCAGACAGTTTTCTCACACCCAACATTTCAAGTAAGTAAAATATTGTTGAGACAAAGGGCATTTCTGGGTGTAATGTGAGCGTTAACCAATCAGAGTACTCTGGCCCCCTCATGTGGCGGCATTACATATTGTGTATCTCCTCCTCACAGGATTAAAAATGCTGCCCTGTGGCTCTCAACATAATATACCAAATATTATGCTTTGAACTTTATAGAGCCTTGTGCTGCAGCATGTCTTCTTGAATTAATCCGGTGAAGCAACTGCTCCCCACTTACAGCTTACAACTCTGTAGTTTATCTCTTTGAATCCAGAAAGCAGGATTACAAGGCAATTAAAAGTTAGAACCATCAGTGATGGGATTTTGCTTTAGATGAGAACAGCAGGGTAACAGTGTTAATAGACTTGTTTTACTTCATGCAATTATAAATCCAATAAGGTAGTGAACCATTAAGGAAATACCAAGTTGTGTAATTTACGTAATGTCCCGCTTATTTAATATAAGTTACTGGTTATTCCTGAATTTTAGCCACTTAATAGTACCGTCATTATGTGAGTGAGAATAAGTCCTACAAAGATGCCCACACATGAAACTACATAAAGACACTTTATGCATTTAGGAGAGTTTAAGCTCAGTATAATTACATGAATTAAATGTCTGGGTACTCTGGCTATTTCTGTGTCTTAAATAATGCACTTCTTGTGTGCTGCAGAACTCTGGGCATAAAAGATAATTTAATGACCACTTCTACCCTCACTTACTGGAATTTTCCCTATAATGCATACTGTTTAACACTATGGAAAGATTAAAAGGAAACGGTTTTCCAAATACTCTACTTTGGGATTTTATGATATAAAGGTAGAGGTGGTGTGTTGTTGCGCAACAACATGGTTGTTAAGACAGTGTGGTACCAGTGTGAACATAATGAGTGCTAGAAATGCTGACAAGGCAAATAATTAAACTATTTTTGACAATGGGTCTCAAACTGGATATGGTGGGGTGAAGTGAGGAGGATCTCAACGTCTTTTGAATAAATAAAAAAAAAAATCTATTAAACAAACTTGACTAAACAATCACTATTTTGAGTTAAAAAAGAGGACGGACTGTTGTTAAAGTAATGTGAAGATTTGCTGCTTTTCTTTGTGTTCAAGTGGACCTATAATAAATATATATATATATATATATATATATATATATATATATATATATATATATATATATATATATATAT
>VUQS01066551.1:0-27978 GCA_015108495.1 Heterochromis multidens | reverse complement strand
CCACTGCATTAACTTGAAGTTTTAATGGTGACAGATGACTTATTGATCCTCTAACTGGTTTATTGATCCTGGTTTGTGTTGGTATCTGCAGTGTTTTGTGTTGCTGTGACGACATTCTCTGTGTGTGACATCTTACTGATCTGTAAGAAAGTGATAAATGAATAAAGTGCTTCTTGTTTCTCCGGCCTCATGTTCTGATCTGAGGTCAGATACAAAAACAGAGCGGCGATCGATCGATCTGTAAATCAACTGAAAAATCAGCTTTTAATCAATTTGCAGATCAAACATGTCACACGTTGTTTCCAGCTCACACCTCTGAGTTCAGTTCTGATAAAACAAACAGGAGTTTTCATCATTCACTGACTTTAAAAATTCAACTTTCAGATCAAACACACACAAATAAAGTACTCAGGAAAATATTTATTGATCAGCTGCTTTCTAATTCTGTGGATCCCATTTGAGCAAATAAATAAAATAAAAATAACAGATTTACAAAAAAACTCAGAAAATTTTTATTGAGATAAAATGGGTGAAAATTGTGGGAGAAATTCAGATATTAAAAATGTAAAACTTATGATTACAAAATAAAAACTGAGATGATGAGGTTAAAAGTCCTTGAGGTAAAGGAAAAAATCGGACATTAAAAAACAGGAAGAGCGTCACACTACAGGACAGGTAATGTCAGAAATAAGAGAATAAACTCACAATGATCAGATTTTGTTTCTTACCCTCATAGGTCACCTTCCACATGTTTTTACTGTTTGTGTTTGGTTTATTTATTGCATGCAGATCAATAAACACTTTGTGTGGTCACTTTATTAGGTACACCTGTAAAGCTTCATATTCAGCCATAACACCTGTGCATTTTTTTCAAAGAAAGGAATCAAACTGTTCAGATTTTTCAGGATCAGTGAGTCCTAAAAACCTCTAAAGACCAAAACATTGAGAGAAGTCTGAATCCATCCCCTTGGTGTTAAACTGAAGGTGTTCCTAATAATAAAGACTTTTTTTCACCCTGAACTCAGACTGAAAGATGAAGACCTCAGGTGAGTCCAGGTGAGTCTGTGGTCTCTCTGCACTTCTCTCTTCCCCTCTGATGACTGCCCCTCCCTGACCTCGGTTCTGTAGGGGAAACTCATAGACTGTACGTAAAGGATGGATGTATCCTCCAGGTCTGGAAAGTAAAGCAACACTGAAGACCCTTACTCCTGCATCCTGTCTAATGTCCAGCAGGGGGCGACTCTGAGAAAATGAGCCTCTGAGTTTCCTGAGTTTCTGGTCTTAGTCGCTGCTTTCAGGTCTGAATAAAACAGGATTTTTTTGTAAATGATGGTCTGGATAGTCACAGAGGAACAGGAAGCAGGTGCTTTAATGACTCGTCCATCACAAGTCTCTGCTGCGTGAGCGTGCAGTGGTCAACCGAAGACATTAAGCTAAGATGGTGACCACTGTGATATCACAGTACACCTCCATCTTTCATTTACAGTCTGTGGTGTAAAGGACCCAGGACCCTCTGAGTTAATACCAGTCAGCTTTGTGCTGTAATGAGTCTGTTCTGCTTTTTCACTCCAGCAGGGGGCGTACTGCTGTCAACGTGACGGGAAGCTGATGGATGTACGCAGAGGTGACGTCTCAGGTTATTGATTATGAATGTGATTGTAAACTGATCCGCTCTGTTAACGTGTGACAGCCTCACTCATACATGTTTATTATCATGTATTTGTTCACAGTATCTGAGTACTTAATCTGCTTTGATGCAGTACTCTGATGGTAAATATGACATCACTGACCGTCAGTCAGGTTTATATTGATAAAGTTTATTATTAGATTATTTTACCTTTCCACTGCAATGTTAAAAATAATCTGCAGTAAAATAACCTCATTAACAGATTCATGATGTCATTCAGCAGGTGTGGCCCTTTGTGTCTGGTGTCAGAGCGAGCACCAGCAGATGTGCTCTGGTTGTGTTTCTGGAGTCAGTGTGATTGTGAACAGTAAAACTGCAGGGAGAGTCCAGATTGGTGTGATGTAACAGCCTCTCTGTGGTGAACATGAGTTATTACATCATCAGGAAGGAGCTGCTTCTTGTAAAAGCTGATTGGAGGACTGTGATGCTCGTATTCTGGAGACGTTGCTGCTGTTTAATGTCTTTAATGTGAAAGGATCATAAAGTTGGTGTAAAATGCTGCACCACCTGATCTCCACCTTACAGTTCGGACCCTCCAGAGAAGCTCTCTGGGTTTCCTGAAGTGCTGTTTGGTTCTCTGCAGGCAGCTTCAGGATGTGTTCAGAGCTTCATCAGATCTGAGTCATCCCACATGTCCCACCCTCGTTATCTCCAGTTTCTCCTCAGCTTCTCTGTGTGCTGAGGTACCTGCAGCTCAGTGGGGTGAACAACCGTCTCAAACTTTTATTTGTTCTCAAAACAAAGAAACGCTTGTTATGAATAATGAAGAACTCAGAATAAACAGATAAATATTAGCTGCTCTCGATTCCCTGATCGACCAATCGGAGTCAAACATCAAGTCTCCGTGTTCCTACAACCTCCCAATCCAGCAAACTGTTATTAGAGTTTATTTTATGAAAGCAGGTGTGAAGAACACGTGAAAACCTTCAGGAGGTGCTTGTGTCAGTGTGGAGAACCATCCTGAGCTTCATCAGCTCACAGAGATCTGGATGACTGCAGTCAGCGTCAAAGCTTTAAAAATATTGGACCAATGAAACATGTTCACTGTAAAACTCATCAAACCCGTGACACACTCGTACACTTCTCATTTTTAAAGTAGATTTTTAAGCGAGTGAACGCCTGATTTAGTCCGATCACTTTAGGGTAAAATTACAACTTAAAGTCAAATCTGCCATCTCTGAGACGGGTCATGGTTCTGTGCTGTGATTGGACGTTTGTTCTCATGTTTGTGTCGGCAGGTCGATGCTAAAAAAAAAACAAAAAAACAATCAGGACGCGGTCTGCACCGGGCGACCAGACCTCCATCCTCAGCATCAGCTGCTGTTTAGATGCAGCAACGGTGAGACCCACAGCCCCGTCAAACAGGAAGTCATAAAAACTGAACTGAAGGACCTGCTGTGGAAACCAAACTGAATTTTAACTTACAGTAACTCAAACTGACCAATCAGGTTGCTGTGATGTCATAGCTTTGTAACCTCTGAGGCAAAGATGGACACGGAGACGTTTTACTTTCAGGACTTTTGTGTGGAAGGGTTCATACAGATGTCCAAACGTGACCGAAGCTGGTTGACTTGTGACATCACAGCGCTGTTGGTCAGTTGTGTTGATGGTCCAACGCGGAGACGTCCACGCTGATCAGCTGATTACAGCGTTAATCCCATTTCATTGGACATTTTCATTTCCTGTGTGCTTAATAAAACTTAATAAATAAACAGTCAGTGTGGAGGAACCTCATGGAGGAGGTGGCTACAGGAGAATCTCAGAGCTGAGGGACTTCTGAGTGGATCTGGATGGAGGAATTTTTGGGAGGTTCTTGACCACTGGGACAGAAAGCACAGCTGGATATTTCTGTCTTATTTTCATGAAGAAGACTTGTTATCGTAACGTTCTGAAGAAAATATCAGAAACTGATCAGGTCCAGACCTCCTCTTGGATGCAGAGATCTCAGACTCATCTGGAACTGATAAAGATGAATGTTCTCTCAGCTGTTAATGAGGCATATTGATTATTGCTATATTACTGCTGCTTTAGAAGCTCAGTTACCTCACCCTACCACCAGGGGTTGCATTCTTCAGCCTACAGTAAAGAGCTTCTTCAGGTTCAGACTAAATCCCGGTAAAAGCTAAAAGTTTCTCACAAACCATCTCAGCTCTGCAGAGAGCTCCTCACCTTTAGAGACGGGGCAGCAGTGAGGATGACTTGGCTGTGTCCAGCCTTCACCACCTCCTCCGTGCTGTGCTGGGCTGTGGTTCAGGAGCTCTTTAGACTCAGTGACGGGTGAACAGGAGCTTCCTGCTGCTGAGATGTTTGACCTGATTAAAGGTGCCAAACTCTGGAACGTTTCTACCTGAAGGACTGCAGGTAGGTGTGTGTTCAGGTTCAAACATGTTTAACGTGTTGGCTGTTAGAGCAGTCTGAGCTGGTTCTCGGGGACGTTTCCACCTGATGGATGTTATCTTCAAACATTCCATGAATAATGTGAATAAACGGGCTGTTTTCCTCAAAAGCTGAAGGGTTGTCAGCAGCTTTCCTGTGGTTTCTCTCAGGGTAACAGTGGTTAAAGGGGACCTGTTCTTCTCACTTCCTGTCACATGTCTCCTGCTCCTGTGCTGGATGTTCATATTAAACATGAAGTTTATGAACAGTAATCCCTGAAAACCCAAAGCTTAGTTTATCAGTTTTTTTTTCTACTTTGGATCTCTATGATGTCACAGACAGGGAATACAAGCTCCACCCACCTGCTGGCAGCCAATCAGAAGGAAGCTGTCTTAAAAGGGGCGGGCCTATATGAGGGTCCAGTATAAAATAGATTATTATGAACTGTGCCTCATGCAAAGCTGCTCTGGTAGCATCCAAGAATGAAAGATGGAAATGATCAGAATAAGCCGCCTTTAAAATAACTGACTCAGTCTGATCAGAACTCACCTGTGCTGAAGGTAATTTACATAACAAATGGACCAATCAATAAGTCTGTTTCACTGAAGAGATTGAAAACTATCAACCACAACATTAAACCCACTGAGAGAAGCCGTGAATCATCAGAAGGCCATGGTGGGAAACCGTGTCCTCATCATGTGAAAGGAACCTGAAGGAACACGAGGTCCAATCCGCTGATCCTTCAGGTCCCAGCTGGGTCAGCATCTCTGCATCGCAACACCCCAGAGGTCCGAGTCCACGACCCGGCGGGTCAGAGTTGCTCTGGAGGACCCAGGTGGACCTGGTGGTTTTAATGTTGCGGTCGATCGTGTGAGTGTGTGATGTTATTTATAATCCTAAAGCTGGTCTACAGCGCCGCTTCCTCTGAACATCCACCACGTTTGTTTCTGTGGGGTTAGGGTGGGCTTTGTTCACACACTTCCTGTCTTTGAGCTGCAGGTGTGACTCCACCGATCCCGTCAGGTGACGTTTGGCTAAACTGGACAAAGATTCAGAGCCGAGGAGGAGACTGAACAGGAAGATCAAAAATACTAAGAATATTCTACATTTTTATTTTGTAAAATATCTCCGGCCACATGAAAACAAAAAAATGCCGAGCAGCAGGTGGCGATATAACCCTAACAGTTTAGAAATGTTGGCCAATCAGAAGTCTCCAAACAATAATGCAACATAGAAAAAGCAGATAAAGCTGCACAGCGCTGATGTTGCAGGTTAAAATCTCGGATTTCCTCAGGTAAATACAGAAACCGAGTTTCTGAAAATCTTCATGTTTAAAAGCTGTTTTCAGTGACCGAAAACGCCGCTCACGTGAACAAAAGATGAAGCTCCCCGTGGTTGTTTCAGTAAGGAGAAACCTCACTCCTGCTCCTGTGAACTTCAGCTTTATAAACCTGAACACAGCGACATCGTCCTGATCAGCACGTTATCCTCATATCAACTTTGTTTCATGCACTCAGGCTGCAGATTCACGGAGACAACTGTGCTGAGAAACATGAAAGGGACCCACAGCTGGACCCACAGTCTCGTCTCTAATCTTACACTTTTATCTTCCTTTGTAAATTCAACTGCTCTGCTGCTGGTACACCTGTACCTGTTTCTGATTGGTCATATGCTGCAAACTCCGCCTCTTTCATAGCTACACAGATTACTTGTTTGTTTGTGATTGAGGATGTCAGGGTTGGAGACTCTGGATAAGCTGAACCAGGTGTTTGCAGTGATCTCGCCTCAGCAGAACGATGATGCTGACTGCAGATATTTGCTCCAGCCTCCAATAAGACTGAGATATTTAAATGACTCATTGACGTGGATGAGGTGTCAGGCGTGTACCTGCCAATGTTCAGTTTGAACTCCAGGTAGAAAGAAAGTGTGAGGTGAATTTACCTGACAGGTGAGCAGGAGCCAGACTGAAACCTGTGCTGTACCAGCAGGACTAATCTGCTGACACTGAACTGTGGAACTGGAATGTTTTTGGACTCGGTGTTGGGAAGGTTCTGCTCACGTTTAGCTACCCGTTTTTACTGTGTCCTCACGGCTGTGGTTTTCAAACATTTTGTGCCCAAAGGTCAGCAAAGTACCTGCAGAACACAGCTCCACAGGTGAGCTGAAGCCCCGTCACTTCCTCTTTAGATTATCCTGTTGGATGGAGACACTTTGCAGAAATCTGGAGAATAAGACCTACAATTGGAGTTTAGAAAAAGCCTCCTCCCCTCCTCTTCCTCTTGGCTGCTCCCTTTAGAGGTCTCCACAGCCAATCATCTGCTTCCATCTCACCCTCTCCCTAGCACCAAACCTCTGTGTGTCCTCCTTCACTACATCCATGAATCTTCAGCATCTTTTGTCCAATATCTCCACTATCCCTCCTCTGCACATCCAAACCACCTCAGCCTCACCTCTCTGTCTCCAACCTCCTCCACCTGAGCTCCTCCTCCTCCAGGCTGTACATCAGACCCTGGAGAGGTCTGCTAATCTTCTTGTTCTTAATCTTAATCTTTTGTGGAGGTCTAATGATAATGTTTGGTTAACACACTGAAGTGTGTCGTGATCATTAAATCTGTGCTTTGATTCTTCATAATAAAGTTTGAGGGTTATTGAACTACAGGAGAGAAACCTGACACTGAGGTCACATGACCCTGACACCAGTCACACACCTGTGCTTAAAAGGAGAGAAAGTAATCAGAGTACTCCTGTTAAACACTGGACAGAGTTACCTGCACTCAATGTTTTATTGTAATAGATTACTTACTAATGAGAGGCATGTGTCATGTGACTTACCTTTGAGTGTGAGCATTTATAAAATGACAGGTGGGGGGGGGCACAGACACACCTGTTCACACAGCCCAGATGTGCTACACCTGGACAACCTGGCTGACTTGGTGTTAGCCGGGGAGCTAAGTGGGCACCAGGTGAGCGCACACACACACACACTGAGGCGCGCCCCCGCGGCGCGCACACACGAACGCGCAGCATCAGTTCGGGTTTATTCTTAAGTTGAACGATCCAGCTGTGGGTCACGTGACGCAGTCTGTCAGCTGTGTGTCCTCCCTGGGTTCGGTGGTGTCCCATCCTGCGGCTCGGTTCCGGCTCCTGAGTGTGAAATACGCCGGATTAAACCGGAACAGACCGCCGTGAGAGCCGCTGTTTGTCCGCTTCACAGCAGCGGCCGGAGTCCGGGCCCGGTCCGTGGGCCCGGTCCGTGGGCCCGTTAGAAACCCGGCAGGCAGCGGGCGCTGAGCGCCTCTGTAAACGGTTAAAATCCGGACCGAGCCGCTTTGTTTGACCGAATCAGCGGAGCCGGCCCTCACCGGAAGCGGCTCCGTTTTCTCGACACATTCGGCGGTTTAATTCCGGTGCCGTGCCCGGAGAGAACGCTCATCCAGCGGCCTGACCCCGCTCCTCCGCGCCGGTTCTCCCCGGGCAGCAGGGGCAGCAGCACCGCCCGCGGGTCTGTCTCCGCCGACCCTCCGCAGTCCGAACCAGGTGGCGGCGCTAAGATGGCGGCGGAGCCTGCGCAGTGCTAGCGGAGGAGGTGACGTGACTGCGAAGGACGCCGCGTGCTGCCGTTATTTCCCCACCCAGAGATAAAAGATCCGCCGCGTCCACGGCTGTCCCACGGAAACCCGACGAGCAGGCCCGGATCCACGGAGCCCCGCGGACGCGCCCGGGACGTGGGGGCGGGCAGAAGGTAACGTTAGCGCCGTACCGGAGCGCGTGGCGGCGGAGCCGAGGTTTGGTGTGAGACGGGCTCGGTGAGGCCTGCAGCTAGCAGCAGCAGCTCCTCCTCTCTGGGTATCAGGCAGGGATAATACCGAGCCCAGCCTGCAGAACCGGCACCGACCGGCTGCGTCCGCCCTCTGCTCGGTGCCAACCTCAGGTGTTTGTGAGCACGTGCAGTTTAAAGGGCAGGTTAGCAGCTCAGTGCGGATGTTTACATCCAGGAGAGCAGCAGTGAGGGGGCTGGGTCAGGGCCGCGGGCCTGCGTTTGTAGTTTAATGCCGCAGTTTGTAGTTTAATGTGGGGTTAAAGCTAGCAGGCTGAGCTGTGTCTGTGACGTTTAGGGTTTATTTAAACCAAGCCTGCAGCTTCAGCTTTGGCCTGTAGGGGGCGTGATGACTGGCAGATCACAGCTAACTGTTTATAAATGTGGACGTAGTCGCTGTGACCTGTTGCGAAGCCGCCAGTCTTCCATTTTTTTAACCACACGAGAAGTGAGTTTTGCGAGTTCTCGCGCCGGCTGCTCGCCAGCATGCATTACTCACTCTGACCTGTGGAGGGCGTAATGACTGTTAGCTAGCTTACACTGATAGCATGATCACCTTCATTTTAATGACTCGTCAGCAGGTCACACCTGTGACAGGTAAACGTGGATGTAGTCCTGTGATGTCAGTCATGCTTTGTGACCTTTTTGGTGTCTCGCTATATTTTGAACCAGACCTGACCGTGTTTGGAGGCGAGGGCGGCGGTGGAAGTTATCAGCTGGTGCTTCCAGTGTAGGAGGGTTATAAACGTGATGCCAGTTTAGCAACAATAAGACGAAATGTTCACGTTAAACGGAAGTCAGAGTGCTTCCTGTGATGTCAAAGCTGCTCTGACTGCTCGCCGTTTTTACTCCTTTGTGACGAGGTGACATCAGCTCGTCACAGATTTTCTGACACGACAAACCCAAACTGAAACACACACTTGTTAACATTAACGTGTATAGGAACATGTTTATGCACAGCTAGTGATTCACCATAATGTCCACCATGCAGCAGCCAACGAGCGTAACGCCAGCCAACGAGCGTAACGCCAGCCAACGAGCGTAACGCCAGCCAACGAGCGTAACGCCAGCCAACGAGCGTAACGCCAACGAGCGTAACGCCAGCCAACGAGCGTAACGCCAACGAGCGTAACGCCAGCCAACGAGCGTAACGCCAGCCAACGAGCGTAACGCCAGCCAACGAGCGTAACGCCAGCCAACGAGCGTAACGCCATGGAGCCAAGGAGCGTAACGCCATGGAGCCAAGGAGCGTAACGCCATGGAGCCAAGGAGCGTAACGCCAACGGGCCAACGAGCGTAACGCCAACGAGCGTAACGCTGCTGTGAGATTCATCGGAGAAGGTTTACAACCAAGAACCAGAACATACTTGATATTTTGCTGATGAACCTCCACACTGACAGGAGGAAAAACTGGTGCTGCCCCTCAGCAGGCTTCCAGAAGCTGGCCAATCAGAAGAAAGTGGGCATTTAGGGAGAGGTCTCTTTAAGAGGAGATGAAATGAGGCTCGGTGAATGGGGATCATTTTAACTGTGAATCCAGTAGAGTCCAAAATGAAAACATGGAGCTGCAGAACAGCAGAATGATTCCTCCTCAAAGGTCTCAGCAGACCCGATAACATAACAGCAGCGTGCAGACAGAGAGGGTTACCTGTGCGCTCCGATCGGTAAATAACATGATTTTATTTAATAATTTCTGTGGTTTAGAGAAAAGATAAAAGTCATGAGTCCATGAAAAATATGATTGTCTCCCACAGGAGGAAATCTTGGATTAGGCAACTGCAGCATCAACAACAGATTGAAAAACCTCCCTCAGAGTAGAGATGGTGGAGAAAAGTGAGATGAGAGTGAAACCTGAAGTGGGAGCGTTAAACAGGCAGCAGGTCTGCAGGGTTTGGTGTTTACACAGTGAGCAGGAAGTTCAACCACAGCAATACTGAAGGCCGGAAATAAAACCACCTAACCCTCTGAACTGGACTCGGGAATAAATCAGCCCACTGATTGTGTCTGTGCACACAGACATTCACTCCTCACTTCACAGCTGGGTGGATAACAAGCACATACAGAGCTGCTGGCTCCTTCCTGTCCTCTTCTTCTTCAAATGATCTCTGAAAACGCAGAAACTCAGGACTCTGAGTTATTCTGTGTTTTAGCAGCAAGGATACAGCTCAGTACTACAACACCCACAATCCCAAAGTGTACCTTTCAAGCTCCTAACCTGCTGAGGTCACACTGACAGAAACAGATTAAAGCCTCAGGTTGGATTCAGGTGACTAACAGCACTCTCAGCTCTCACCGCTGCCCAATGATCACATGACAAAAGCTCAGCAGGGTTTCTCGTTCTGTTTCTACAGCAGAATCTGTTATTTTGCTTAAAAACACGTCTTTCCCATGTTCTCTGGTCGCTGCCGCGCTCCTCCTGTGTGTTCACTCCTTCAGCTTACAGAGATCTCTGCTGTAAGGGCTCCTCTTCGCCCTAAAGGTTTAATAAGCTCTGGTGTATAAGAGATCCGTGTTTGTATGTAAACCCCAGAGTTCGGTGCAGCTGGCAGGCTTATCGCATTACTGAAATCAGTGTTTGCTGATCTACAGAAAGAAATTAAGGCCCAGTTTAATCTCTGCAGCAGCTGCAAGCCAGGCAAGAATAAAGATAACCGAGAAACCGATTCTCCCATCAGCAAATTGGAAACAATGCACCAATTAGTGATGCTGGTTACTGTTCAAAAGCAGCCAGTTCAAAACGCATGCAGATGGGAAGCTTTTTAACCAGTTAGAGAATGAGATACTCTGAATATTGCTGTTTCTGTGCAACAGAGTCAGATATTTCCTACAGATTTAGATGCTGTTTTTCTGATATTGTGTTTGCTGCATACTCAAATAAATAACTGATCAATAACCAGCCTCCTCTCCTCTGAGTCTCCCCTCCATTTTCTTCAGGTGGAAGTCAGTATAAAACTTCAGGGGCTGAAAAGAGAAGCCAAAGTAGAAGTGCTTTAAACCTGCATTCTTTTTAATGGCCTCCTGGGGGCGATACCTGCAGTTGCAGGTCATGTAGAAGTTTATGGGAGAACGGCCCTCTGCTCTGACCTCTTTCCTGATGAGTTTATGGGCTTAGTCACTCATTTCAGGTCAGATTGAATAAAACATAAAAGACCAGTCTGTAAGTTTGGCTCATTCTAGGTGCCAGAGAGGCGTATTGTCCAGGATACGCTCATTATTGAGAAGTCGTTAGCCAATCAGCATTCGGTTTCATAGTCAGTTCCAAGATGGCGATGGTGAAATTGCTCAGCTCGAGGCTCTGTAACGGGACTTCAGAAACCAGTGCGTGACATCATGGTAGCTACGTCCATCTGTGGTCTAACCGCAGGACCGCTGAAGCAGCCGAATGATAGTGAAGGCAAACACAGCAGCTAATAAGAGGAAGGCCTGGGGATCAGTGGTTAGCACCAACTGAACTTTTAAAATCAGAGCGAGGAGAATTATTTATTAGTAAATTGATTGTGGATGGTGTCCGTTAGGCCCCGTATATGTCTGGATGATGACCTCTGTGTGTGGGAAACACTGTGGTGTAAACGTGTCTTTGATATCCTCTCCAGAGCTCACAGTTTGATGATGGAAACAGATTTTCATGTTGCTTTCAGAAACAGTCCTCACAGCTCAGCTCTGTGATCCAGGTTCTTCCTCTGGTTCTGTGTGGAGAAACATTCACATTAAGCATTAAATAAACCTTCAGATGCAGTTTTACCGCATGCAGAACATCACCTGACCACGTTTACTGACTCTTTGTGGTTCTTGTTTTCAGGATGCTGTCCTGAACCATCGTGTAGATGAATAAAATTCAGGATCCTCGTTGGACCTGTTCATGGCTTCTAAGAAGAAGCAGAAAGACATGGTGTTCCATCAGGAAGGGGCGACTGCCCCTGCAACAGCAGCTGCTGCCAGCCACCCCCCTTCATCATCCTGCATCAGCCCAAAACCCGGGATGGAGGAGGCCGTCGGGAGGGGTTGTGAACAGAAACGTCCCGCCAGCTTAAACCCTCAGTCAGACACTCTGCCGCCGGACAACATCTGTGGAGGCATCAAAGTGACGCTGGAAAACTACAGCATGTGGAACGTGTTCTTCAGATGTGGAACGGAGATGATTCTGACTGAACAAGGCAGCAGGATGTTCCCCTACTGCCGCTTCCGCATCTCCGGCCTGCAGCCGTCCAGCAGGTACACTCTGCTGATGGACATCCAGCCTTTAGACAACAGTCACTACAGATGGACTGGCAAGAACTGGCACGCTGCTGGAAAAGCAGCGCGGCACATAAAGAGTCAGCCTTTTGCTCATACAGAGTCCCCGGCACTGGGCCAACACTGGATGCAGAGTCCAGTGTCCTTTTACAGAATGAAGCTCACGAACAACATCTCAGACCCAGAGGGGAACACTATCCTGCACCCGATGCACCGCTACTTACCGCGACTGCACGTGGTCCAGACAGACAAAGCTGCTAAAGACATAAAGCTGAGCGATCCCAGTGTCGTTACGTTCACTTTCCCCCAGACTGAGTTCATGGCGGTCACAGCCTATCAGAACACTCGGTTCGTCCAGCTGAAAGTCGACTACAACCCATTCGCTAAGGGACTGAAGGAGGACGGGTCCAGTTCATGGGGAGGAAAGCTGAAAGCAAACTCTGGGAATCCGTTCCATAAACATGGAGGAACTGCAGCCCCTGAGCAGCATCCTGTGAAGGAGAGCTTGAAGTCTTTGCTTGCAAACCATAAACCTCGAAGCTCAAAAGCGGCGGACTCCAAACCTTCAGTACCAGGAGACTTCCAGAAAACTTGCACTACAAACAAAGAATCGCCTGCTGCCACGGCCCCCGGGGAGAGTTTGAGGTAAGAGTTTCACTTTGATGGTGATGTCTTCAGCTTCTCTGTACTAAATGTTAGGTGTGCAAGAAAGTCACGTTTCCATTAAAGTCCCAGAAATGTTTAAATTTAGGAGCTTCCCAAGGAACTAAATGTTCCATCAGTTTGTTTCCACCATAGTCAGCCAGCAGACGTCCTGCGTTAAGATTTATACTCTGCCGTTAACCGTTGGTCCATCGGTTCCACAAACCCCTGTATCATTGCCTAACCTGTACCTCCCTAGAAATATCACTATACACCGCCTTCACACAGCTCACAGCAGCTGAGGTGGGCCTCTTGGGTATTATTGTTTCTTCCTACTTGTTCTTCAGCCACCATTGTTCAAATCATCTAAAGAGAGTGGATCAACTCTGAGAGAGAACCCCACCGACAGGTAGTGATTTGCAGAACAATGCAGTCACAGGTATAAGTGCTGGTATTCATGTCAGCCACCTGTGTAAGCTATGTCTTAGGCTTTACATGAGTCTAAATTAAGCTTTAGTTTCATGCACACTACAAATTGATAATTTTTTTACGTAGAGCTTCTCATTGTGGATCTCCATCTCAGATTCCTGCTGAAAGCTGAATGAACCTGGCTTTGGTCCATCTGTCAGAAGATTTCTGCTTTAGCTTCATGTTGTATCGAAGCTCAGTGAACAAAAACCAGCTGTTTGCATTTGCAGGTTTTTTAAAATAGTGGAAAGACGTTATAGTTACTCAAACAGTTGCAAACACTCAGCGCTACAAGCTTCATCATCAGCTTGTTGTATAAGAAGTGATTTACAGAGTGAAGCTCTGTTTCTGTTTCCTGAAGCCCAACAGGTGTTCTCACTGACTACTTTAGCATTTATCCAGGTCGCACTGCTGAACTATGGGAAGAGTTTATTGCTCTTCCTCGCTGATGGCAGTAATGTCTAGAGCTTAGTTCTCAAGCAACTCTTTGGTTTCTTCAGGCCTGTAAACATTTATTTGGACACTTGAGTTGCTGTGTGACTATGATGTGGGCCTCTGTTGGACCTGGTTGTAGGTCCACCCATCAGAAGATTTCTTCCGTAGCTCTGTGTTATGTCAATGTTTTCCATTGCTAACCGCACCTTTGTGCACGTTCCAACCAAAGGAACTCCTGCAGAAAATCTTTCAGGATAGCTGACTGGTTAAAGTACAGGAAGACAGCAACTGGCAGTTTTCTGCCTTCTTGGTGTCTTCTTTCAGTAACTGTGTTCTCCTCTTCAACATCACCATCAGCTAATTGACCAACACAACAGTTAATAGCAGAGCAAGCATGTCACACCCCTGCATGGTGGTTGTTGTTTGGCACATTCAGAACTGATGTTGGACTGAAGGTTGGTGGAAAATCTTTGTGCTGAATTTATACTGCAGGAGAACCAGAAAGGCTGAGATGGCTGATCAGTTTGCTGTTCCTCTGTTCCCCAGCAGAAAGTTCATGCAGCAGAAAGGTGCCTAAATGAACAAAACCATAAGAACCAGTTTGTAGATGAAGGATTTTAAAATGCTTGAAAAATACAACAGTGCTGCACGCTTGGTCCGAAGCTTTTACTTTCACTGAATACGACCTTCCAAACAGGAACCTTTCTTTATGACCTGGTGTAGTGCAAACTTCAGGTTCTTAAAAGGTCCTTAGACATTTAGGCACCTCCTTAGGCACTTCACTTCAACTTTATCTATATTAAATTTTGTGTAATATATTTGGATATTTATATATTGAGTTATTGTATTATTAGAACTATTTGTAATATTTTGTAATTTGTAATATATTGTATTATTTAATATTGGTATTTAAACATGTTAATGACTTTCTTACTGTCCTGGAGCAACTGTGACCACATAATTTCCTCTGGGATTAATAAAGTATTCTGGTTCTGATTCTGACCTCTAGGGAAGTTCCTCAAAGCACGTTATATTTTAAAGTTAGAGAAGTATAACAAACCCAACGGTCCAAAAAGGCGCTTACACAGGAGGAGACTGGCTCATTTTTAGCCAGATGTATTTGATTATAATTGGGTTCCATTTACTTGTTGGATTCATAAATCTGTAACCTACTGTAGTATATTGAATAATTGACCTCATAAATAACACTGATGTCACTAATTTGATGTTTTTATTGTTTGATTATCCCTTAGCAGTGTTTCACGTCCAGCTCAGAAATTATTCTCTGACCTGATTCGTGAAGCTCATGTTTCACTGCAGAGATGCAACCTGGAGCAGCTCTGCATCAACCACAGCACCTCCCTCAGAGCGGAGCAAACTAACACTAAGAACTCGACTTTAAAAGCTAAAGAACAGGATGTCGTTCAGGACAGTACATCTATTAAAGCTCCTTCAAGGAAAAGTGAAACAACGAGGAAAGTTAAGGAGGACAGGCAGCTGCTGAATTCATTGAACTGTAACGACAGTGTTAGGATGGGCAGCTCTGGTGCTGCTGCTCCAGAAGGATCCCAGAACTTCTCTGAGGATTCAGACCACCAACGCAATCCAGATGCTGCAACAGAGGTGGCCATAAAGCAGCACAAACGGCCTGCTCGCCTGCCTCTGCCAGCGCTCGCTCTCTTTTTGAAGCAGCACTCTAAAAAGACAAAGAACAAACCAGACTTTCCGCCCCCAGCAGCTCCATCTGAATGTCTGTCTGGATCACAGAGTTCTGCTGCAGCTTCTGCATGTCTGCCTTCGGAGGGCGCCACCAGTGCAGCCAAGCCCTCCAAGGGTCTCAGTGGCGATGTCCTAAAGCCTGACATCAGGACCTCTGGATGTGCAGATCCTCGAGCTGATGTGGTTTTGAACGTGACCGGACGAACAGCAGTTCCACAACTGCCCAGTCCAGCTGCTGCTGCACATCTGGTGGATCCAAGAACTGATGACTGCGTGGCCCCCATTTCTGAAAGCCTGGGCCCAGAGCTGAGAGGCCCCGACGGTACACCAGTGTTACCCAACTCACATCAGCCATTCTGTACTCTCGGGGCATTACTTACTACCTCTTCACCACCACCTACTGTCCCCACGCCCCTTGACACAGTGTTACATGTCCCAAACTCACCACAAACACCACCTGAGTCATCCACACTACCTTTAGACGCCCCCACCCTAAAGTCTTCACTTCCTGACCCAGAATGTTCCTCCTTCGGCTTTGATTCGATGTCTCCTGCAAGTTCTCCAGAACCATTACCTCACCTGCCGGCCTCGATCGCTTTAGAGCTCGACTCCGCAACCTCTGAAGCACCTGGTGCAGCAGGACCTCCTGAAGACTTGCAGAACACCGAAGACTCTTCTGTCTTTAAATGGCATACAGTGTTGCCTCCACCTGAGTCCTTTGTAGACACTTCATTCACAGCATTTCAGCCCCCACCGCAGACTTTACCATCTGCTACACCACCTTTCTTACCTTCCCAGACTCCTGATGACCCTGAATCACAGAGTCCAAACACCTCTACGCCAATGCCTGCTCCTGATCCCCAGCCGTCATTTCAGGAGAGTGAACAGTCGCTGCCTTTCCCCACAGAGCTGTCCCCTCTCGCCCTCCAGCTTCCTCTGTCTCCAACCTTCTCTTCAATAGACGGAGACGGACTCTCGCCCACGCCTTCACTCGCTGACCTTGTGCAGTTTTTATCCACCGACGTTGACCTCGGGATGGGGGTGGAGTTTTCAAACACTGAGGCGGCAGCTGTTCCCTGCCCACCTGCAGCAGAAACGCATGAACCTTCTCAGCAGGTCCATCTGCTCCCAGTCAGCAAACCCTGCAAACGCAAGAGGAAGATCCGGCAGCAAAAGCTCGGCAAGACCAACGTGCAACAGGAGGTCGATGACTCTGCCTACAGGAGCATGCAGCCTAACCTGGAGGAAGTGGAGGAGCAGTTATTCATCTCCTTCACGTCAAAGGTAACGTAACTGCAGTTACTTTTCTCTTGATTCAAGTTCAAGTGAGCTTTATTGTCATTTCAGCTACATACATGTTATACAGTACACAGTGAAACTAAACAACGTTTCTCCGGAACCAGGTGCTACATATAACATTTGTGACAAAGTTACAGACTTTGTCATAAGAATGTCGTAACAATTTATGCAGAGGTTTTGGATATATGGCTGATCATAAACTACCTGCCATAATGCAGCATGCACACTGACTGCTGACACAAAATTCCTGTTTCAGGAGGCTCTCAAACTCCACGTTGCAGACTGCTCTGACAGGCCAGCTCCTCGGCCACAGGCCACACCTGAAGGTCAAAGAGCTTCAGACTCACCTGAGAACGGTAACAGGTTGGACAGAAGCGAACAGAGCTCCAGCTTAAACCTGTTCAACCCTTCAGCAGAGAGTCTGGAGGAGACAATCGCTTCCTTCCAGAAGATTCTGCTGAGGGACTTAAAGCTAATGAAACACAAGCAGGTGATCCACCCCGTGCTGCAGGAAGGTACGATCACCTGGTTCCTGTAAGCTAACACCAGCCAGAAGCTCTTTGTTCTCTCTGTAACCATCCTCCTTTGTGCTTCTGTGAAACAGTTGGTCTGAAGATGACCCTGCTGGATCCCACTCTGGCCATCGACCTGCAGTATCTGGGAGTCCACCTGCCCATCCCCCCTCCGGGCGCCAGCATGGAGATGCTGTCAACGTCTCAGGGTGAGCATCACCACCACGTGACAGGAAGTAAAACAACCAAAGAGAACTGTCCTGACTCACCTGCAATCACCTGGGCCTGAAAAATCAGACGAGACTAAACTGAGTCAGGATGAACACCCCTGAGTCCGTTCACAGATGCACCTGACAGCTCTACCTGTGTTCTTCTGTTTCAGGTGTTTCTGCTGCGTTTGTGTCCAGAACAGGAAAAACCACAGACGTCACTCAGATTAAAGGCTGGAGAGAGAAGTTCACGCTGTCCGAGACTCCACCCACACCTGCAGCCTGCAGACCTGAAGGTGCTTTACGTTATTCCTCACCATGAGCTCACAGCTGGTTACCCCACTTTGTTTTTTCCTGGACCCACTTAGCCCTGTCCTGGTCTAACTGGTTTGTGTTGATTCCTGCAGCTGGTTCTAGTTCAGAGCCGCAGAAGAAGAACCTGTCGGCATTCTGCAGCGACATGTTGGATGAGTATCTGGAGAACGAGGGGAAGCTGATCGATGAGCGAGCCGCCAGTTTCTCCCAGCCGCCGGTGGAGCCGCTGGTCTACGAGCTGCCCACCAGGAGCACCAGCTACGTCCGGACCCTGGACCACGTCCTGACGAAACAGACCGCTGACCCCGCCGCCTCTGACCTCATCTCTGGGTTCATCCCCCCCTCCAAGAGACCCCGGCTCAAAGAGCCTAAAGCTGGGCGGAGGGGCGAGAGGAAGCAAAAAGGTCCTAAACAGAGCAAACCCAGACCAGAACCTGCAGCTGCTCTGGGTCCTGAACCCAGTCCAGCTGATCCTCAGCAGCCTGCAAGCCACACCCCCACGGCGCCCACATCAAACCGAGCAGCCGAACCAAACCCCATCAAGAGGCAGAAGAGGCTCAAACCCAGGACCTCATCCCAGACCCTCAGCCCTTCCAGGGCCACGGCCCCCCTGTCAGGCGTGTCCCGGGACCTGGCGCCGCTGGAGTCAGACTCCGAGCTGGGGCTGGACGGCAGGCAGAGCGAGGATGGCTGCAGGAGCCGGCGGCAGCTGATGACCCGCGCCCTGCTCAAACAAAAGGTCCTGGAGGACGGCGTGGTGTGGGAAGGCCGACACCGGACCAGCATCACCATGGAGCGGGCCGCCGTTGCCCTGACATCCCTCTTCACTCAGACGGTGAGTGTTCATGTGTCTGCAGCGCCTCCCAGAGGCCAGGGCTAAAAGTGTAGCTCAGCAAATACCACTATAAAGGATGTAGTTTGTTTTTATTATAAAATAATTATTAATTTTAATGTTGTCTTTAGAAAATGTTCTGCTGTGAAACTGGAGAAAGTTTAAATGTCTAAGCAGTTTAAAAGTTTAAGCATCCCTGCAGGTTTCTGTTGTCGAATAATCACTAAACACAGACTGTTTCCTGTTAAAGAAAGTCATGTTTGTTTTTACCTGAGCAGATTGAGGAGTTTTTCAGCTGCAGGTGCCTGATGGTGATCAGCTTTTCTAGCTGCTGATATTTTATCACTGATTGATTTTTATCAATTTTTAAGGAAAATCTTTAAAGCTCTGTGTGTGAGACAGAAAGATGGAGGATCAATAGCCTGTGCGATCCACACCTGACACCATCTTTATTCCCCACCTGTGCAAAAAGGGCTTCTTCCTATCTCTGCCTTTCATAATAAAAACCCAGTGTATGTACACTCTGAGTCGTAGAGGAAAGTAGGACTACGTAGCCGAATAAAACTCAGACTGGAGGATTAAAATGTTCATGTTTGGATTTTATTTGTAACTCTAAATTCTGCATTAGCTGCATTTATTTATCTGAAAAAATGAAAGAACACGTCTTTGCTTGTACTTCTACGTGACTCTGGTATCGATGTAAGGCACAGACGTCAGGTGATGGGAAATTAACCCTCTGGGGTCGACGGACGCGTCAGCGCATCCAAATCACATGATCGATTTAAGATGACGTAGCAGAAAGACGCAGCCTCGTGGAGTCTCCATTTCAACTTGTGTGGAAAGTGGGGACTTCAAACTACATAACAGTTTTTAAATTGTGTCGATAGGCCAAGTAAAACCAGAGTTATGATAAATAATTTACACGGTACTTTTTCGTGACTACTGTCGTCACGTTTAGTGCAGGAAGACATGGTGAAAACGGGATTTTTGAAGGACAGCGCTCACATGCAGAAAGCTCTTGCAAGCGAGCAAAAAAACAAAAAGCCCCAAAAAACACGACACCACCTTTCCTACTGGTGGAAAAATGCACCACATCAACCAATCAAAAAATTATATGGCAACACGTGGCATGTGGTTACTGAGGGAAAGGGGAAAGTCGTGGGAATGGCGTCAGCGAAAGAGCGAGTTTTGCGATTTGAGAGATTTGTGACATTTAGCGTGTTTGGACTGTGTAGTGTTGTGTGTTTAGCGTGTAGTCGTTTTTTTTGTTCTGTGTGTTAAAACAATGAGGCAACTACTGACTGTCACAGATGCTGGCAAAAAGCCACCAGAGGCAGATTGCAATGTAAACAGGAGGAGTGATACACCTGAAGGTGTCAGGCCTGTGATTTGTCGCTCTGTCTTGTGGTGGACAGGAACCATTTATTGGAGCAGTACAAATAATTTGTGTGACACCTGATTGTTTTGTAAATAGTTTTAAATAGTTGTATATAACTTTGTTGTTTACCAAATTTGTACATAATTTTTTGAAATGTACAATTTATATTTGCAATTTAAGTTATGAAAACGATTCGTTAAACATGTTTGTGGTTTTCACAGCAAAAAATCTAACTTTTTTTCTACTCGAATTTTATGTTTTTGTGTGATTTTAGGTCCAGTGTATTAATACAGTATTTCAAAATGAAAAAATAACTGTAAATACAGACATGTGAGGTTGTGCTGAAAAGAATGATACCAAACAAGGCACGGTAGACAGTTTGTAAAGGTGAAATATAAAGGAAAAATCAAAAGTAGTCAAAAACGGCCAATTATACCCAGGACCCCAGAGAAATGAAATCATCATTTAAAAACTGCATTTTGAATTTACTTGGGTTATCTTTGTCTAACATAAAGATTTTTTTGATGATCTTAAACAAGTGTGAAAAATATGCCAAAAATTTTAATAAAATAAAAATCAGAATACAAATACTTTTTCACAGCACTTTGGTACAACTTGTCATTTCACTTTGTCACTTCATTTGAGACAATATTGTACTATTAACTTAAAACACTGGAGATGGCTATCATCTATCACATAGTCAGTGCTCAACTGCAATTGCTTTTCCTGTTTTTATTTCTACTTTTAATCTTTATTTTTTATTTTATACTTTCTCTGTGTATTTGTACTTACATTATTTTGTTCTATTTATTCATCAATAGAGTCATAGGCTGTATCTGCAAAAAAACACAGATGAGTGGCAGAATTATAAATCACATACAAAAAAGTTTTTTTAAACATTAATCATGCATTTTAAAATTCATATATAATATCAGATAATAATGAGTGACCACATACACTAATAGAAGCTGCAATATTAAGTTCCCGTTTCACACATAAGTTATAGGTGGAGGAGTGCAATGCCTCAATGTAAACTCACACAAAAATCTCCCCAAAACTCTCTCTTCTTCTACTAAGACAAACTTGTTATACAGGCCTGTTTCTTTGCAGCTCTTCCCTGAAAGAGTGTTTAATACAACTGTGTGATGCCAGTTTGGCATGCTTTTTTGGCATGGCTCCTTTTTTCACAAACCTTTGGAAAAGAAGCAAAATGGCACATTATCTCCTGCGTACAGAGGTATTTACAAGAAGTACAGACAGCCAATGTGTAGGTGTAGTGAATGTTCAGCTCATAGCATTTTTCAAAATTTGCCACAAAGACTAAGTATAATGTCCCCAGTTCTTATTGATCGCTCTTTCTTGTTATGCCAACGACCGGGAGGGGGGGGGGGTTGAAGCTCAACAGCAAAGGAAGCTACGGGAGAAAACACATGTTCACTGGACTGAATATACATTAGGGTTCTTTTAGCACTCTATCACTATGAATACTATGTATACAAAGCAAGAGAAAAAGTTTTTTCTTTCAGCTGTCATTAGCAAAGACTATTCCAGCCCTGTATTACCTTACAGGGTGGGGTTTTGAGCAAAATGTACATGTACATGAAAGAAGAGGGGTTGTTAGGGAGTCTTTGAGTCAAGTTAATTCATGTGGTAATTAATTACAGCTGTCACATTAATGGTGACCGCCAGAGTGTTGTGATTTAATTCTTTTTCTCTTATGTAAAAACTGAAGTCTGTTAGAGCTTCTGGTAGTTATTCACAATGTGTTCTCTGTATGTGTATGGAAACACTGGAGTTTTGGCAGTTACATGTGAGAAAACTATGACAAATGGTGCTAGGACCCCTCTCAGCTATCCATTGGTCAGTCCATTTATCCATCTGTCTGTCCATATGCTACAAAACATTTTTGACAAAAGTCCTGAAATTTTGGGCTATATGGACTTGTGTTAGTCTGTCAGTCTTTTTTAGCATCACTCTGTAGAGCTTGACAGATGGCCTATATCTTTTCTCACCAGATAGCAGCATAAGAATATGACATAACTGCAATGTGCCAAGATCGACATTTTTTTAAATATATAATGTACAGAATATTTTAACAAGTGCATGTAGCAAGTTTTCAAACTGTCTTTTTTATTTTTTTAATCTAAAAGCTTCTCCACTGCTTAATTTATACAGTGACATTTCAAGTGCATCTCTATCTTTATGATTTTGTTTATGAAATAAAACTTCAAGGAATGACTGATTTTTAGCCATGATAAGGACATTGCTCTAAAGTTAGCAGTCAGTGATGTTTCAACATGAACTTCCATTATATTAAGAGACTCAAAATTACGCAGGCAGAGCTGCTGATCATCTTTTATGCACTGAGTACCAGACTGTTGCAAAAAAACCACAGAAACTATCATAATGTGGAATTCTTGTCACTTTGACTAATTATTTTATTGTTCATACTGAAAATCATAGTGACCCACTGAAAATACTTCATGCAGTCCCAGCAAAAAGTACAGGAAAATACTAGTTGCCAGCTTTATTTTCCTTGCTAATAACTCCCATAGGACAATCCATTCTTGCCAGTCCCGATGTCTTTTGATGGATGTGTCTATCACAAATACAACAGCTTTTAAATTAGAAGTAGACATGTTATTGCGATCAGCAACGTTAACATCATGGAGACTGTTAGATTAGAGTCTGTCTGTGAAAAAATAAATAGAGAAATAATGAAATGACTAAGGCTATAAATGACATTCATGGAGTTATAGAATATGGCAAATCAATACTTTAATTTTAAGTTTCCTCTCCATTTATTCCCTTTAATATAAATCTTTCTAATAATCTCCTTTCCCATCAAACTTTCATTTTTATTTATTTATATACTTGTTTATTTTCCCTTTGAATTTTTTCTTTTCAGAAAAGCTTGTCTTTTTCTATATTTTCTTTTACACATTTCTACTTCAGTATACATATGAGGGGCTGTCAATCAAAGTGTGTCATAGGGTCAACTTTGCAATGATTGTTTGTCTCAAAAAAAATGGCTACATCCAGTCAAAAGATCATTACAGAAGTGAGGTGAAAATAGCACTATCATACAACATACCAAATCAGATCAGGGACAGAAAATGTAAGGAAAATTGAGATGTTCTCTATATGGGTAGAATATAAGGCCAGACACTGAGAAGAACTTTTGGAGGGGGGAAGAGACATTCTGTGGATGAATCCTGGTAGCTCAGATGGCATGCAGGATTCATCCAGGGAAGGGCTGCTTCATTATAAACCATTGCCATACAGCTGACGTATAGGTTTCTTTCAAAACAGAACATTATTTCCTGTCTGATCCTGACCAATCTGTTGTTATTAAAGATTGTTTTGACTTTTGATGTTGAGAAGCTCTGCATATGTGCTCTGTTGAATAAAGACACACAAACAGAGGCTTTTGCATAAAAATAAAAAAAAAACTTTATCGCCAATAATACATCCAAGGACTGTATGCATTTTCCCACTGTTCCTCTTTAGTAAATCCCGAAAGTATTTTTTCATATGCCAAAAAAGGGTTTTGTGCTGGTACAAATCGTAAATCAGGCCCTTAGTACACTATGTCCCAATACATATGATGTCATATGCAATATTAAAAAAAATACCAGGATGTTTTGCAGGATCAAGTCACATTTTAAACTGTGCAAGCACAAGATATGCTGCATACATCACAGTGTCTTGTGTGACTATAAAAAAGGTTGATTTTGCAAAGCAACTCAAGTCCCAGATGACACACCTTTTCAAAATCACTTCTGAGTAAGTAAAATGTCCCAGCTGTATGGATATTGTAAGCAGTGGCACATACTTTGTAAGGGCAGCTGGAGTGTAGGTGATTTGAAAAGATGCAACAGTAGAAAACAGAAGTATTTAATTCTGTCAGAAGTGAGCTCCATTGATTATTCATGAAACACACGCTGTTATTATAGACTATTAAACATTCCGCTATAGAATTTCTTATAATAAACTCACTCAATTAATAAGAAGCATTCATAACTTATTTTCCCCTTTTTTAACTTTTAAAGGACTTTGCCTTAGATGTTGTTTTCCTGCTGGTTTCCCTGGAAAAAACATATTTTTGTTATTTTTCATTATCATTGCCTGATATTGTTTTGATGCACTGTGACATCAGCCTCATTCCTATATATTAGGCCTGTACTACGAAGCAGGATTTCGTCTCATCCAGGTAACTTTTCTGTACTATGAAGGTGGTTCACTTCTTTTATATCACCATGGTAACTTATGCTGGTTCCAAATTAGAGATCAACAGGTATGAAATCGCCACCTACTGACCAATCAATTCACCAGAAAATAGGGTCACCATTCCTGAAATATCCCTCGGACTTCTGCGAAGGGAGTAGGAGGGTCTGAGTTTTAAGCCTTTGTGTTTCCCTGATGAATAGGTCAGTAATCAGTAATAAATATAGATTCTTAGATACAACTTTATTCCTTGATTTTTTATTTATTTATTTATTATCTATTTAGACTAAGCTTATGTTTGAATTCTGGTTTTAGATTTAATCTTTACTCTCAAACCCTTTAACAACAACACCACTGCAGCTGACAGAATAAAAACTAAACCTGACAAAGTAATTTGATTTCCAGATCTCGTTTATTAGGCTGTGGGACATTAACCTGAAATGTTCAAATGTATCCAGTTTAAAGTTTCACAGTTGTAATGTGCAGCTGTCACCTCAGAAATAAACAACAACTATTCTATAATTATGCATAACCTTATTTATCTGTTCCTTTCTTTTATCTATTTGTTTCCCTTTGTTTATTTACTATTATTATTCTTGGTATTATGATTTCTTTTTGTTCTTCCTCATCTTCTCCTTCTTATTATTATTAATAGTGGTGGTGGTATTATTAATATCATTATTTATTTATTTGTTTGTCCATATCTCCTCTCAATAATATTATTTTCTGGACTGAATAGAGCCTCACACATCCAAATATTGCACATTCATACATCTACACAGCACATCCTTCCACACACACCCCAATTACTAGTTTTATGTATGTTTTGTGTTGTTTTTTTCTTTCTTTTTACATTTTTTTCTTTTTTTTTGTCTCCATGCTTTGTCCTGTTGTATGTTTGGTGTCATGTTTCACAATAAAATAAAATAAAAAAACAAAGAAACGAAGAAGACAAAGAAAAAATGAGAGTGCACTTAGCAATAAAATAATTAATTTGAATTAAAATAAATGTTTATTTTACCACTCTGTGCACTAAATCACCAGATTAATGATTTTCTGCAGCATTAATGTCCCTTTTACATTTGCATTTTAGTGTTATATTTTTTATGTTCTTTATAGATTTTTTTATCACCATATGATAACGACTCTGGATTAGGTGGCACTCATAAGGATCCTTTTCTGTGAAAGAAGAGTCATATGATCCATGGTATGCCCCTTTTAGGTTGCTCAGATGCTGCCAAAACCACCCCTTTCATGTGAACGTGCAGGAGAAACCCAGGGTGAACTTAGCAAGTTGATAACCAGCTTTGTATGACTGCTTATCCCGATTGTCAATGTTAGGGTAAGTGATTCCACATAACAGAAGATACTCACTTTGTGGTACAGGGCCCATATCTTTGTTTTGAATATCCAAAGCTGACCATTTATATCAAGAAGTGCTTGGCGGGGGTATTGAGAGAAGAGAAGGAGAAAGGCAAGTTTTGTTGGAATAATAGCTATTCTGAAGAGGTAGGGGAACATGGCTGTAAGATTATAATCAGGTAAAGCTACTTTCAGCTGCTTCCTTGTCACAAGGGGTCACTATAACAGGTAGGTCCACATGTTTGATTTCACAGAGTTTTACACCAGATGCCTTTCCTGATACAGCCCCAAGGGAATGTGTCTCTGGCTGGAATCAATCCAGCAACCTTTCACTTGGCCAGCAAATGTGTTAATCACTACATTATGGAGCCACCAATATTCTAAGCAGGTATATAGTGTTAAATCAAAATAGCACTTAAAGAAGGTATGAAAAAGCTGTCACTTTTCAATGTGCATATTCTAGCTAAATCCGGTTAATGTTCTAAAAATGAAAAAAAAAACAAAAAAAAAACCTTAGTCTCTGCACTGGTCACTAATTTAATCTGAATAAATTTGCTAAGCTCTTAATGCCACTTTTATTTGGGTAAAGCTATACATTTAATATTAATGTATGAGTTGAATGAGGAAGCCATTTAATCCATAACCAAAGCATTTAACACTCACTAATGTCAAAGCTAATCCAGAAATCCAAAATTTATCCAAAAACCCACATGTAAGCAATCCTGGTGGTGCTATCCCATTGCCCATTTGCACAGTGTGAAAGCAGCACACTGCAAGATTATAAGTGGCAGAGGAATGGCATTAAATAACTATCCATAATTCATCTGAAAATCACTTTGACTACATTTAAGTGATCTAATATTTTAATACTATGGCTTAATTGTATGTCTCTAACACTGCATGCGATAATCTAGATCCTGCATCATCTACATCTGTTTCTACTTTGCAACGGGCATGTCTGAATATGACCAGTGTCTCTTAACTCCATGAAAAACTGTAAAGTATACACTAAATGAACTAAACACTAAATGAACATTATATTAAAATAGAGGTTTTATTACCAGTACAGGGTAACAGTACCGAAATATGCATGTTAATGTGTTAATTTGTGATTCTGGCCCTGCATAATGAGAATACTCAAACAAAGAACGTCAACTTAGTCTTCTGAAAGCCCAGTTTTGGTTAACACTAAACATAGCGCAGAGGAAAAAACAAACCTCAAGAAGCAGAGTCAGAACAGAGCATCCCTGCCACAGTCTGCACAAACGGAAGTCAATATCCTAATGTAAAAGGCAGAGATTGTTCCCTGCTCTTCGTCTCTTTTCCTGCTAAAGTTGAAGAGGAAACTGTGTGGAGTGGAATTGAAATAACAAATGTCATTAAATGAGAGTGTGCAACAGCAACTGCTCAGTAAATAGTGTGCCTGCTGCCTGTGGTAGATAAGCAAATGGGAGACTGTTTTTTGATGTCGACTGATGGTCCAGACTGTGCAGGCAGCATGGTCACTGGGGAAACTGTCTTCATTCACTTTGCACCCAATTGTTTCCCACTCCCTCCATTAAATGCCAGAAATGGTTGACATAAATCCACCATTCATAAGTTGATAAAGGATACCCACAATTCAGTGGTCACACCCTCATAATTCACATGCAAATTACCTCGGGCTTGACACTAACTTTAAAAGGTAACTTAGTGAAGTATAAAACTTAACAGACCTGAAAAGTTATTTTCAGGTCAAATATGGGTTTTATTAAAACTCATGTAATACACGAGAAGAAAAAATATATATCAAAAATGCCACAAAGCAGCACTCATTTGTATCTACAAATACATACTGTAGTTCTTACACTTTATCAGAGCAATAAAGTTTGCTCTGGAAGGCAGGAGGTTGTTGCAGTGGCAATGGATATCAGTTCACTAAAGCTGTAAGACTATTTTCAGTATTTGCTTATGTGTAACTTCTATGTGTGTATACTTTTCTTTTCCCCCCAACAGGCCCAATCATGCCCAGATTTGCAGGTTACAGACCCCTAGGCATGAATGTTGGTTGGACCCTAGCCAACAGATTTTGATGGTCTGGCTTTTTCTTTTCTTCAGCAATTACGCACAGAATACAGTTCAATTCAATTCAATTTTATTTATATAGCACCAAATCACAACAAAAGTCACCTCAAGGCGCTTCATATTGTAAGGTAAAGACCCTACAATAATACAGCGAAAACCCCAACAATCAAACGACCCCCTATGAGCAAGTACTTGGCAACAGTGGGAAGGAAAAACTCCCTTTTAACAGGGAGGGGCAGCCATCTGCCGCGACCAGTTGGGGGTGAGAGGAGGAAGACAAAGACATGCTGTGGAAGAGAGCCAGAGATTAATAATAACTCATTAAATGCAGAGTGGTATAAAAACACCTAGAGAGTGAACAGAGGTGAGAGAAAAAGAAACGATCAGTGTATCATGGGAAACC